>PITA01005588.1:24944-61453 GCA_004023965.1 Spilogale gracilis | reverse complement strand
GAATAGCGCTGAGCAAAAAAGGGAACCAATGGACTATTGACATACAAAGACCTGGATGAATCTCGGATGTGGTATTCTAAGTGAGAGAAGTTAAACTCAAGAAGCTACTTGCTATATGATTCCATGTATAGAACCCTCTGGAAAATAAAACTAGAGACACCCAGCAGATCGGTGGTGATAAGGGGCTAGTGTGGGGGGAGGGTTTCCTGCAAAAAGACAAGAAAATTCTGTAGCATGATTGGAGTGTCCTATACTTGCTCACGGTTGTATTTACATGACGATATGCATTCCCAAACACCAGAATGCCGAAAATTGCCGCATGTACGTTACACCTCAAAAGCAAGGACAACGACCAAAAACTTTTCATGGTTCCCATTTGCCCAAGGAATTAAAATAAAGTCCAACTCCAGAACTCCTTGTCCTTTCTAATTATTCGTACTATTCACGCCCCATTCATGTAAATGCTGGTTCAACGTTTCTGCCACTTACAGGTACCCTGGGTTTTCTTTCCTCAGTCTGTCTCATCTCCTAGAACAGGCTCTTCTTTTACAGAATAGGTAGATAATCAACGGAGAATGAATGAATGAATGTCCCTAACATTCCGTGGTTGGCCATTGCCCCCAGAAATGGTGCCATAAAAAGATAAATCTACAAGGTCTTGTTGGAATAAAGCCAAGGTGCTATATTTCTAACAAGCTCCTTTCTCTTCAAGGAGCCTAGTCTTTTGTGAGGGTTTGCTAATCTGGTTGATTCTCTGGATGTGGCCAAATCAGCTGCAACAAACCCCCAGTGTGCCCAGCCCCCTGGGAGCTGTTTGCAGCCCTGGAAAGGGCCGGCCTTGGCACACATCTCAGCGGCTTAGGGCCCCCCAGGCTCCCCACTGCCAGGCCCAGGTAGCAGAGAGGCCAGGCCGCTGACAGGTGACGGTGGTGACTGATTCCCCTGTCCTCACTCACTTGTTAGCAGTAGGACTCCTCCTGTCCCCACTGGCACTGCTTGCCCGGAGTGGGGCTGCAGGGAGGCTCTCTCCCAGGCAGGTCCGTCCTCCCAGCTCTGCCTCCCAGAGCTGCTCACCATTTCCTCGGTCCTCCCCCGGCATGCTCTCCACAGCCCCAGGGTGCAGACTCCCAAGAGGGAAATGGACTCTGAGAGCTTGAGGTGCTGGTTTGAGGGTCCCAACCAAGAACCTCAAATCTTTGCGCCTCCACTAGGAAGATAAGCCCTGAAGGAGATTCACAGACCCATATACATACACATACACAGAGAGGAAAAACTGTATCCCTGATGCGGACTTTGGCCACGAGCCATGAGACTGTCCTTGCATGAACTAGCAGGGCCAAATGTTTGCCGGCTACAGGCGGATCTGGAGTCTTGGTGAAAATCTGGCTTCAGGTGAACAGCACCTTCATTTTAGCCCACTAGACTTTTCCATCCTTGAGGAAAGGAAAGGTGAGCAAAGAGGGGCGCTGTTTGCCCCACTGAGTCTCCCTCTGACAACGCTCCCACTGCATCTTTGCCGCCTCTGTGCTCCAGGCATTTCTTTCTCGGGTGGGAGGAGGTGAGGAAGGCTCCCAAGATTCCCCTGGGCTCCAATGATGGTGACACAGACACATTTTTTAAACTTGCAGCATGGACACAGACTGCCTGCCAGGACCAGTTACATAATTCGTGGGCCCCAGTGCAAAATGAAGACGTGGCGTCTGTGATTTAAAAAGCAGGAAAAAAAAGTGCCTTTGAACATACTAAAATACCCCTGAAATAAATAATACTTGATATGTTAATTAAAAAAGAAAGTACTAAAACATAATCATTTCATTCATGGTCTCTGTTTGCCATGGGGTTTTTTACTTGCTGCAGAGTGTCACAAGTAAAGACAAACGAACATTTCAGATTATTAGCATGAATTGTACCCTTCATCTCTGCATTCTGCAATACCTGCTTCACATGCAAATACAGGGCATTTAACTCATGTAGAATCACTGAGGTTATGGAGTTTGTATGTCATAGCTTGTATATGCCTGTGTACTTCCTTCTTACTGAGCGGTAGAGACACTGAACAAAACGAATGCTGTTGTTTTTACTTCCCATCTTGCTGTGCATGTGTTTTACCAACGCTCCACTTTAGCTCATTGCTGAATAGGAAGGCCTGAAGGGGGGCGTCCGGGTGCCTCAGTCGGCGAAGCATCCTACTCTTGATTGAGCTCAGGTTGTGATCTCAGGTTTGTCATCTTAGGGTCATGAACTCAGGATTGTGGGATCAGACCCCACATTGCGCTCCGGGCTGACTGTGGAGCCTGCTTGAGATTCCCTATCTCCCTCTCCCTCTGCCCCTCCCTTGCTTGTGCCCACTCTTGGTCTCTTTCTAAAAAATATTAAAATTTAAATTAAAAGAAAAAAGGAAGAGGACTGAAAGGAAAAGGAAGCTCCTCTTTCTCTTTCCTCCTTCTCCTCTCCCTCTTCCCACCGTTTGGTGAGGTTCCCGTCCTGCACCTGGCTGCCATCCTGGCTTCTTCACGTGGCTCTCCTGTGAGAAGGCTGATGTCCACACAGCATGGAGAGGGCCTGGATCATCCAAAGCCTCAAGGCCTTCTAGATGCCCAGAACTTCCCCATTAGCCACATGTGTGTGGATGGTCCCCTCCCTAATTCTGTCTCATATTTTGTCATTAAAATAGTACTATATTAATTAGTGTGGTTGAGCATTTATTATAGGGGACACACACCCATATAACTGTACACAATCAGAATGCTTGTAGCCCTGTGGCCCTCAGAGTCCTCTGTGATAGGAGTTTCACCCGCTTTAGTCTGCAGCCTCTCTCCAGAGAGCTCAGACAGGAGTTCATCAAGCTGGGGACTGAAGCAGGGGAAAGGGGGTGTAGGACATATCATGCCAGATGCCTGCTTTCTTCTCCCTCTACCTGGGACCACAATGCTTCTTTGACCCCTTCCATTCTCTGAAAGAACCATATGTAAATTCACCCCAGAAGTCCTTCTTGCCATTAAGTGAGACAAATTTAAGGAGGAGAAAACCTTAGGCTAAAAGGGAGAGATGATGACATGATCACATTTCCCTCTCCCTTCCAGGCCCCCAAAGGACACCGCGGGTCTTCCACAGGAGGCATGCACCGCTGCCCTCAGGACTCTCTATCACATCTTGATGTGATAGTTTAATTATTGCACTTACCATTATAAGCTATTATTGGCCTGCTTATCATCTCTCTCCCATCACCCTGGAAGGCCAGTGCCATGAGAGTGTGGGTCCTCATCTGCCATGTTCCCTGCTGTAAGCCAGGAGCACATAGTATACAGTCAATAAGCAATAGATGAGTGAATGATGAATGAATGAATGGATAAGTGGCGTCTTTTGCTGTTTTTGCTCCCTTCACTCAAATTCCATGAATCACCCAGAGTGTCAAATCCTTCAGAGACCAAGACATCTGAAGGGGCTTGGGCCTTATGATTTGTCCCTCTAGGAGGGCAGAGGACGGGGATTTTACTATGGCCAGTATCTGGGCAATGGATCAGAAGAGCTTCCAGCTGATGTGAGAAATACCCGGAACACCATGAATACAGCCAGCAGGAACCCCAACCCTCCCCACCCGCCCCCGACAAGGTAGGTGCTGGCGCTTCTGAACAATTGCTACTTATTCATCCCTGAGTGTGGATGGGCTCCAGGCACAGAGGGGCAGCAAAGCAGAGAAGGGGCCCCTCCTAGGCCTGTGGGCTCTGCAGTGCAGGTTAGGAATGTGAGTGACGCTGCCCTTATGAACAAAGCGTGCGGTTTGACTTTACTGGTGGACCCGGGACTAATCAGCTCAGGGATGTGAAGGGGAAGTGTGTAGCCGTGACCGGCAGCCCTTGGCCCACGTCCCCTGGACTCGACTCACGTCATTTGCACTTGACTTCAGCGCACAGTGCGCGTATGTTGGGAGAAGCACCAGAGTCTTCCCCCGAAGTTTCCAAAATAAACAGTTTCTAAGTGTCCTTTTTAAAAAGCAATAACATTTTTTAAATGTAAGATTAATACATAACCACTGTAGAAAAACATAAAAGAAAAGATAACTACATAAATCTTGGTATACATTAGGTTAGTATTTTTCAGTATACCAAAGTGTATGTATGTCATACATTACTTTTTGTTGGTGTTGTGTGGGGAGGGGTTCAAAATTCAGTTCATATAATATTTTAGTCTTTTTTTTATTACTTAACAAGATATCATAAGTACATCTCTATGTCATTAGTCCTATGTTAATGGCTAGGGATTATCCCGTTGCATAACAATTTACCTAATCATTCTCCTATAAGTGGACATTTCCATTAATTGTGGTTTATTACTATCATAAAAATACAGCAGTAAACATATATCGTGAACCATAGGTCAGCACACATACATGAAAGATGAGAAGCTGCTTAAAATAATAAAGTCTTGGGGCGCCTGGTTGGCTCAGTCGCTAAGCATCTGCCTTCAGCTCAGGTCACGATCCTAGAGTCCCGGGATCCAGTCCCGCATTGGATTCTCTGTTTGGCAGGAGCCCTGCTTCCTCCTCTCCCACTCCCCTGCTTGTGCTCCCTCTCTCTCTGTGTCTCTCTCTGTCAAATAAATAGGTAAAATCTTCAAATAAATAAATAAATAAATAAATAAAATAAAAGCTGTGTCTTGTTTCCAAAACTCGTGCCCTGCAGTATCCACTTCACTACATGCACAACGTATATATAAATTCTATACAAATGCATATATAAACACATAAATAATGGTAACTTTGGAAATCATCAAACTGCCAGGGTTCTGCCTGCACTCAGCATTTGCTCTTCCACGCGAGAAGTTCCGGCAGGGAATGTCTGTTAATGTCCCTGTGTCTCTGCTCAGAGGGTCCGCCCCATGTCTGGGTCACCCTCCTGGACTCGGGGCCCACCATCTGTGCTCAGCCAAAGCTGGAAGCATGTCTTCTGAGATACTGTGGCTGAGGCATTGAGGGGACTTTGGACTCAGGGCTTCAGAAGATTCCTCGGAGGCTGTTTCACATTCAGGGGCTTTGTCCAGGGACTGGAACCAAACTCAGCTACTGAGCTTAAAGGTCCAGAGTTTAGGGCGCCAGGGTGGCTCAGTGGGTTAAAGCCTCTGCCTTCAGCTCAGGTCATGATCTCAGGGTCCTGGGATAGAGGCCCGCATCGGGCTTTCTGCCCGGCAGGGAGCCTGCTTCCTCCTCTCTCTCTGCCTACTTGTGATCTCTCTCTGTCAAATAAATAAAATCTTAAAAAAAAAAAAAGGTCCAGAATTCAGCTGTCCCTGAGCACAAGGGACTGATACCAGGAAGGCCCTCACACTGTGCGCACACACCTTCAGTGTGTCACTGAGCGGCCGGTGCACAGCCTCCTGCAGGTTGGCCTCTCGGCTGTGTGGATACCCTTCTTTACCCCAAATTCCATATAGACCTACACTTCTTCTCTCCTTTAGTTAATACATTTAAAAAACTGGCTAAGGAGAGAAGGCAGTCAAGGATATCATGACCCGCTAATGAGTCTTCATGGGTTGTGGCCATGTCACAATAGTCTGCATTGTGAACTCCAGAATTTAAATGAAAGCTGGGGTGGAAAGGCCCAGAATGTGGCGCATGGGTGACACAGCCCTTAGTGTGCAACATAGGGAGGAGGTGTGAGTCAGCACAGAGATGTCTTCTATAACCCTGAGTCAACTCCGGGAATTATGGGTGTGGCCCGGACTGGGAACCCGCTGGACCCTTTTCAGTGTAAGCTGGACACACCCTAAGCATCTTGGGGATGTGGGAGAGACCTGTGTCATCAACCCAGTTGCAGGCAAATGGCAGAAAGACTTTAGACTTTCTGGGATGCCTCAGCTCCGGAGCCCAATCCCGGAGGCTCGAGACGCCACGGACACCTTGGACTTGCCCTACTTTCTGGCTCTGTCAAATAGCAAAGGTCGGGATGAATGAAGGAGTGCCTGAACAGATAGATCATAGCCTCCCCTCCTCTACAAAAGCACAACTTGGCAGTGTTCCTTTGCGGGGACAAGGGATGGCCTGCGGGAGCTGGGGGAGGGCCAACATGTCAGGGAGTTCTCCCACCATGGGGAGAGGCGGGTCTGCAGCCAGCATCCCAAACTAGGATTCTGGACACCCCGAAGCTTGACCGTGAGAGCTTAGACGAGGCACACCTCTGCTCCTTGGCTTCCTTGTCTCCAGTACAGGAAGAAGAGCCACAACTTCCATGCTTCATTTGTGAGATAATAAAAACTTAAAACTTTTCACTGAATAAGTATCATGTACACACAGTCAGCCTCGCTGCTGACTCAGGGCTGGTAAGTGGCTTTTTCCAGTGTGATTCTAGAACTCGATTTGCTCCATGTCATAAACAAACCATATCATCAAAAAAACCAATGTTATACTGAAATAGTATTTTAATATTTTTGTGCAGGAGGAGCTCAGGAGGAATTCAAGGTGGGAAGCAAGAGGACATGGATAAAAGGAAAGGTTAAGAAAGAAAAAAACCCCTAGTTCATGAGGTGGACTCCAGCATTGCCTTCTGGATATACCGATTCTGCTCTTCTTGAGGGTCTCCTTATTATCTGAACCAAAAGATTTTGTTTTAAATTCCAGTCTCAACAATTTTCCTGTTAGATCCTGCATTGCCTGAGAGCACAGCTGGGGCCACAAGTTAATAACCACCCTTTTCCAACTTCCTCACCTCATCCCTTCCTCATTCCAGCCACTTGAGATGGCCTAAGACCAGAATTATGGTGCTAGATTAGTAAATGTGACCTTTAATTAGTAGTCTAACCTTTATTCTTTGGAATTTCTACTCTTTTCTAAAGAAAAATCAATGACTTTTATATCAGCCATAAATAATGCTGATTTCACAGTTTAGCAATTATAATGGGTGTTAAAAATTTGGTACTAAATTATGTTGTTTTAAAGTCATTAAAATTAAAGCCCAGAAGCCAGTTAAAAAATTAAAAAAAAAAAAAGTGGGGGGGGAAAGGTAAGAGCCCAGATCTTGAGGCACAAGCCTTGGGCCATTACAGTATTTTAGAGAAAACATCTTAAGGGGTTCCTTTGTGGGGTTTTTTTTTTTTTAAGATTTTATTTATTTATTTGTCAGAGAGAGAGCACACAGCGGGAGAAGCATGCTCCCCGCTGAGCAAGGAGCCTGATGTGGGACTCCATCCCAGGACCCTGGGATCATGACCTGAGGTGTCCCTTCATCTGAAGAAGTTCTTAACAGAAAAGGGCTGTCTCTGTTAGTTAAGCATTTTTATTGCCCTTTTCCAGACAACACAATTGAGGATTGAAGAACTTAAGTAACTTCTCCAAGTTTATATCTCTGCTAAGTGGCAGAGATAGGTTTTTAAGCCAGGTCTTCTTGATTCCGAAGCTCATGCTATCTCCTCCACCAAATCCCAGCATGTGCTGCAGTGACCGTGTTATTAGTTTCTGACAAGGACTGAATTCTAGGGACGAAAAGGAAACAAGGAAAGGACCTGGATTCCTAAGGTCTTCACTCAGTGACTCTAATTCCTTTGTGGAAAGTTAAGGTAGGGAGGCATAGTTGCCAAGACCTGGGTCCTAAAATCTGTCCTTTTGGATCAGTCCCACAGGTCTTTGGTCTGGGGCAGATGAAGCACAGAAAGAGAGAGAAAATGTGCCCCTCCTCTGGGGGTAGCTCTTTCCCCCAAATCACAGCATAGGAGATGACCAACAAAAGACAATATGGTAATCACTTCCACAAGGATTTTGATTCTTACTCCCAGATGTTGGCTTCCCTTGCATTGGAGGACTGGACTATGTTGAGTGGGAAGAATAACGAATATTTTTAGAATACTTTATTAGGTTTATAGAGGAAATTGCCATTACTTTGTAGGTCAAATGCTGTCAAATATCAGCAACTTCACATGGCCCAACCTTATGTCATGCCTTACTGACTAAGGAAATCAATCCATCAATCATCAATTAATCTAACCAGGCAGCCAGTTACCCAGGGAAACAAAACCAACTCACGAAGCACTCACAGGGTGTTTTACAAAGCGAAGTTTACAGGTATTACTGATGTCGAGGAGCTCCTAAGTGGCAAGCCTTCTAAATGGGGTGACAATGTCCTTCTAAATGCCTCAAATCCTCCAAAATGGCCCAGGCTGGCTCCTGACAGTGCCTATAGAACAGACGGGCCTTAGATGAGCAGACAGCAGTGGGAAGAGATTCTCCTGAGGGGGGAGGCAGCGCGGCACTGATGCTGGGCTAGACTACACTCAGCATATCTGGGACACGTAGAGAAAACAAACTGAGAGAATAGAGAAAGCATTTAGGAAGGTGTGAGTGACTAAGCTGGAGAAAGAGTGAGGTCACATTATGGAGAATCTTAAAAAACTAGGCAGAGGAGGTTGCATTTTTAGAATCATTGATCCTTGTGATGGAAAGAACCAAAAAGAGATCTGTGCATGGATTTCAAACAGGAAAAAAGGCTACCTTCTTAGTTTCATAAAATGAAAACTGAGGCTCAGAGATTTGGTTCTTGCTTCCTTGTTTGTTGGTTGTTATACCTCATCACACTGAACTCAATTTGCCCTTCAGATTAAAAAAACAACCATTTTGCCTAACAAGGCAAATGTATAGGCTGTTACTCTTTAAAACTGTTTCACGTTTCTAAAGTGGCAATGAGGAATCATAGGTTCTTAAAGAGAATTTCTTAGCAGTGACATAATAAAAGTATTCTAGAAAGATTAGCCTATAAAAATCATTCTAAATAGATCAGAAAGGTGGGGGGCTGAAGTCAGGAAAAGGGATGAATGAGCAAGGACTCAGGGAAGCTCTGGATGGGAGCCCAGAGGAAAGGCAAGGATTACGGATGATGCCAGAAAAATGGTGATCCACAGGGAGGGGCACAACGAGAGCCAGCTGCGGATGGAAGAAGATGGGGAAATAGGGATTGAGGAGTCATGCATGCTGAGGTAAAAAAGGAAATGACAAGAATAGATGAGTAGGTCACTAAGGGTGAGAGTCTGGTGAGAGGACTCCAGGGCTGTGGCAGAGAGGGTCAACTGTGTACCCAAGTTCATCTCCCCTATCATAGAATAGTGGGGGAAGAGGTTCCCAGCCATGAACCATGTTTTCGTGCCCTCCTTGCATCTAGAAGAGGCCACAGGACTAGTTATCTTCTATGGAGAATGAGCAGAAGTGATGTCTGTCACTTGCAGGCCAAAGTTCTTTTTTAAGATTTTGTTTATTTATTTATTTATTTGAGAGAGAGAGACAGAGGATGAGCACACACGAGCAGGGGGAGGGGAAGAGGGAGAGCGGGAAGCAGACTCCCCACTGAGCACGGAACCCAACATGGGGCTGGCCATGGAGCTCAATCCCAGGACCCTGAGATCATGATCTGAGCTAAAGTCAGACACTCAACCAACTGAGGCCCCTAGCTGTCCCACTTCCAGGCCAAAGTCTTAAATCAGATGTGCCTTCTCCATTCTTTTCTTCCTTTTTTGGCTCACAGGATATAGGTAACAGTGAGGCCCTAGAGGTCTAGGGGGCTAGTAAAGCCACAGAATGAGGATCCTGGGTCCTCAGTGGAGGAAATCCACCTGCTACAAAGAAAAGCCACCATGTACTAATATAAGAGTAAGAAATTGGTTTCTTTTGTGATTGAGCCATTATAATTTTTGGAACTATTTGTACTTGAAGATTGGTTCACCACACAGGTCCCCTAAGGAATGTCAGGTTGAAAGTGAATGGCAAGACAAAGAGGATCCAGAAGCAGAATGCTTATCTAAGGGAAGAAGAGGAATGAGTTGGAAAACCAAATTCCGAAAGTCCAGGGTTGCTGAAATCAAGGGAGAAGCAGCCTCAAGCAGGAAAGAAGTGGCCTGCAGCATTAAATGTTCAAAGACAGGGCAGGAGAATTGATAATGAGGGGGAAAACATTAGACCTAGCATTAAGAAGACCATTGACAACCTTCCAGAAACAAACTACAAAAATGGGCAGGCATTTCAGAAGAGACCCAAGGCCATGTGGCCGGGATTCTCTTACTTTCCACTTGTTTTGCTGTTGGGCTTTTCTCTCCTGGCTCTGAAGGAGCCTGAACTTCAGAACATCCCCAAAGGACGATGCATCACCGTCTAAAACCAGTGGAAAATGACATGAAGCCTGCCATTATGAAATGCGGTGGAAGAGCGCCTTGGCCCACCGGCTTTGTAGGAACCGCCTCCTGACACATCTGGGCCTGCACGCCCAATAGGACAAACACGGAGGCATTTCTTTTTGTCACAGGAGAGGAAAAAAGGCATTCCAGCCTTGACCCAGACTGACTGCAGCATGCCCCTGGGAAGCAGCAGGTGGGGAATTCTCCTGCCGGGGTAGCAAGCAGCAGCACCTGCAGGTCTGAGGAAGGGGCCAGCGGAGGGCCCGAGCCAGCACAGGGCTGGAGTGAAGAAGGGCCAGCCTCCAGACCAGCTTTCTATACTGGGGGAGTCTTCAGGAAAATAGGCTAAATCGTGCCGTCTGCTTTCTCTTGCCTTATTTAGTTATATTAGTTTAAACGAAGTACAAAAACAACAAAACAAATCCCCAGTAACATTTCAATTGGTTTTTCTGCTCACCAGGAGGTCAGCATGAGCTCTGGCATCAGACCAGGGTCCAAATCTCGACTCGCCCCACGTGGTGGCGAGGAGCTCCTAGGGGAGTGACGGTGGGGCTCTAGCCCCATCTTTAACTGCCCTCACCAGTCACTCCAGGACAAAATAAAAATAGCATTATATATGTCAATGGTGTAAAATGTGATTAAATGCTTTGTTAGAAAATGCAAATGAGGCAAATGCAGCTTCATGATCATGTTCCAGGTGTTCATTCCAACTCAACAGCCACCTCTGAGCCCTTCTTACATGGAAATTCTGGGGCCTCCACTGGCTCCATGAAAGAATGTCTTCTTGTTCTTGGCAAGTGGTCTGGTCCCTGTGGTGTCGGGTTCTGTGTCTGGGAAGCAGCCTCCCGGGGCTGCTGTGAGGACTACAGGAGACAACATTTAAACCACCTGTTTGCTCCCATCCTCCACTTTCCCTGACAGAAGCTTGGTCCTGGTCAGCTTCTGAAGTCGTCTCCGCTGCTGTGTGACGGGGGGAATGGGCGGGGCCAGCAGAAAGTGGAACTCACCTCCCCTGGGGCCTTGTCTGTCTGTCTGGAGCCCAGTCTTTGGAGAAGCTGAGTTCTCACTGTTCGGTGATTTCCCTGAAGGAGAATCCAAGTCACTCATCCAACCAAAAAGGCAGAAACCTCAAGGATGAAACTCCAAACCCAAGATGATTAAAATATGGGTCACAGGATCAGGCACCTTCCCACCCAATATCAGAATTTCTCCCAAAGCTTCCTTGATGGGTAATCAGCCAGGATCTCCTTGACCACGATCTTCCAGAAGGAACCAAGCAGTTTACAGTCTTCTTCATGAGGTGCCCGCTCCATCACCAGTTAACTGTATGTTGAACCAAATCCACCTTTTGGTAACTCTCCAAGTGACCCTTGTTCTGCTCTTCGAAGCAAACCAGAATAAATCTAATCCCTTTTCCCAAGACCACCATTTGAATATTTTATCACAGTTACCATCATCCCCATCCCCTACTGACAGCTTCTCTTTTTTAAAAGTTAACTACCTCTATCTACTCCATCAACATGATACACAGACTTCTAGCATCCTAGTCACCCTACCTTTGAACTTGCTCTTATTTATCAAGAACCGTTCATAGTTTCATCAATAGGGGCCATAAATGGAACCCTATACTCCCAGTTATATCTGGGAGAATGCAATGAAAATACTGCAATCCTTGGTTTGTATATTAAGATAGCTGCCACCCCCCCCCCTTTTTTAGCAGCCAAGTACATTATTGGCTCACATGCAGTTTGGGTCAACTAAAACGTTTGTTTTTTACTTCTGATTTTAAATAACACTAGATTCACTGCCCTGGTAGGAACTTGTCTCAGTTTTTTCTAAAGTACCTAGAAAGACAAATATAAAAATCCCATTTACCACCAAAAGCTAAGACCAACATAAAACCACTCGCTTAAATCTAGAAGGAATTTTTACTTAAATTTTTTAAGTGAGAAGGAAAAAACACCTGGCAAACAGCCTTGCCTTTTCTCAAGAGACAGAGGATCTCTGACCATTTAAAAGAAGGCAAGAAGAGGTTTTGTTCCTCCTGGCTGCTCTATTCCCTTACTCAGAGACCTGGAGTCTATACCACAAGGAACCCGGTAGTTTTTCCTTTGCTATGTGGATGTTAGATTTTGAGTTGATATAAATATTTTTTGCCATCTCCACCTTTCAACATTTATTCAGAGACTAATTCAAGAAGCATATGAGATGGGTGTAGGGGAAGTGTTTGGAGCATTGCATTCTTGAAGGAATAGCCCCAGAAATAAAATACTGTCACTGAGTATGGAAAGAACTGTCCCACTAGCAATACATAATATGGTATCATAATCATGGGGACAGACCTGGAGGAAGGAACTCAGCACAGCAGAGCCATACTGTAGGAATGCTAGCTAAAAAATCAGAATTGGGCAGACACCTATTCCTGTCAAGCTATAAATCTGAGAAAATTCCATCATTACCCAAGTGTCCAATCAATAGGACCAAATAAAATCTACACACCCTGTCTGTGGGTGAATCTGAAACTGTTCTTTTTTTTTTTTCCTTTTCATTCAAAGATGAGTAATCAGAAAAAGAAAAACTGTCATTGGAATCATGAAAAACAATTACACAGAAGACCAGATGAGGAACATTCCTCTGAAGATGACCGCCTGCGAGGGAACCAGCAAGCATTTTTAGAAAACTGTGTAATATCCTCAGAAAGGTGTAAGAAGACACAGCTTCTAGGAAAGAGGTGCAAATAGTTCCAGAGAATAGGATGGGACACAAAGACAACAGAGTGAGATGAATAACAGGGAGAGATAGGTGAGATAATTAAGAATATTAACAATACCAAAACTATAATAGGTTTCATATCAAAAAAATGCAGCATGGGGTGCCTGGGTGGCTCAGTTGGTTAAGTGACTCCCTTCGGCTCAGGTTATGATCCCGGTGACCGGGGATCAAGACCCACATCAGGCTCCCTGCTCGGCAGGAAGCTTGCTTCTCCCTTTCTCACTCCCCCTACTTGTGTTCCCTCTCTGGCTATGTTTCTGTCAAATAAATAAAATCTTTTTAAAAAAATTACAGCATGAAAGTATGTTGCAATGGGTAAAGAGAAGCACTAGTCTTATGGAAAAGTAAATGAATGTTCTGCAGATCATACTGGAGATATTCTTCTGTGATATACAGCAGAGGGAATAATGGTGGAGAGAAGGTGGTAGAGGACAGAAACATGATTCCACCTAATAAGCATGATAAGAACAAGAGAAACTGAGACAAATCAGACATGATTAGAAACTGCTTTCTTGTAATGAAAAACATTTGAGTGTGCAGACTGATGGGACTCACACTCTAGATAAAATTTAAAGAAAAATGACCCACATCTAGATGGATCTTGAGCACATGTTTAAATTGAAAAGATAAAGAAAAGAATCCTTTGGCACTCAGGTTAAAAAACAATAATTTACTTACAATGGAGCATAAATTAGTCCATCTCTGACTTCTCTGCAGAGCTAACTGCAAGAAAACAATGCAACCATATCTATAAACTTGATGGGAAAGGATTGTGATCTATAATTTTATACCTAATCATGTTATCACTGATAAATGAAGGCAACAGAAAGACATGCTCAGATAGTCAGGGACTCAGAAAAAGGATCAGCCCATTGTCTTTTCTTGGATGTTATTTGAAGACATGCACTGACTAAGTGATAAAAGAATCAAAATTAATAACACACATGCGCAAAGGAGCAGGGCTTCCCTTACACAGTTAGGAACCATATTCAGAAATTCGGTAGATGGTGTGTGTTGTCTGGGACCTTGTGTAGCTCAGAGACCACTTAGCCCTTGTGAGAGACATTGTTGGTTGCTACCAACATTTCCCTCCCTCCTTTCCAATACTACCCCAATTTGGCTCATCTCCATGTCTTGACATAGTCATGAGCTTCAAAGATAGCTAGTTTCATATCCAAACACAGGGTGTGGACCATGATTGGGCTACCTCTGGTCTATGATTGGTTTAGATATTGGACGTGTGACATAATCCCCCTCCCAATAAGACATAGGGGAAGTCTGTAGGTGGAGACTTCTGGGAAAATTTCCCCTCTCTTCAATAGAGACACCTCAGAGAAGACAGATTCCACTTCCCTGGTTACTGCCAGTCTGGGAACTGCTGCGGTCACCCCACAGCTGTGAGGGGAGCTGACATCACCACCATGCCAGTATCCCTAGGTTGGCAAAGCCAAAAGATGAGAAGAATCTGGGTCCTTGCTGATATTACTGGTCTGATAAATTAACCAAATCTTGGCCTACACTGTGATGCTAAATGTATTTATTATTTAATACAAATGAGTCAGAATGTTCTATCACTCACAGTCGAAAAAACATCCTAAGTGACACAGCCCTGAAGTGTTAACTTAGCTGAACACTGGTTCCATTCCTCTTTCAGTACCAAGAAACATATTTCTTGGGCCATATCCATTAACCTACAGTTCATATGGAATCTCTTGCCTTATTTGACGATCACATATAACAATAACTGGTGCTGTTCTTGTCCAGATTTTTCTAACAATGGCTAAGCTTATTACATAGTAAAGACCCTGTGCCAAGAGAATTACTAAACAAAAGGTCTTTTCTCTCCCTTTACACAAAAGCAGTATTGCATAGAATGACATAATGAACTTTTTCATTGCTAAAGAACTTGAGAAATTATTTTTATGCAACTTTAGGCTTCGTGCTAAATGACCTAACTTGTTGGACTTTTTTTTTTTTTTTTTTTTTTGGATGAAGACGGACAATAAATCATCCAGGGACAGACATTATATATCATTAAATGTCTCTTCCTAAATTAGATGATTTGTGACTATTCCTGAATTTAAATGGCACTTAAAATCAATATATCTTATTTCAACTCTGTAAATGCATAGAAAAAAGCTAAGAAAATAAACTAAATTGTTTAAGGTGATTCTTTCTGTGTGGTGGGGCATGGTTGAGTATGACTTCCTTCTTTAAACTTATAGATACTTGTGTTCACTTTTGTCATGTCTGTTCCTTGTTTTATAAGAACATGGCCTTCCTTGACCCAGGAAGTATATGGAACCACCTCACTTTCCTGAAAGGAGCAAAGTGGGCTACTCCCCCTCTTCTCAGTTCTGAAGCACAAGTATATATTCTTTCTAATCCAGATTTCCCTGAATTACATTTATGTCTACTAGCTCTAGCAAGTTCTCCCCAAATGAGGTTGCTTTGGTCCCTTTCCCTTTGGTGGTCTTGATGCATTCAGATAACCTCAACTTGTTCCTCAGAGAATTGCCCCACAGCAGGCATCAAATTCTGCCTATTTTACCTCTGCTCTAACTTCCCACCATAACTAGCTTCTTTACACTTCCTTTTGGAATCCTTTTCCTGGCTTCTTTCCTAAATTACTTCTTTCATCCTGCCTAGAAACCTTTTATTCTTTGTGGTAAATTGAAGGGCAAAAGAATAGTCCTCCAAGTCTTTCATCTTTAGCCAAATGGGAGATTACCTTGCTTTTATAGCACTTAAAATGGAATACCCCCTTAGGCAAGAACATTGGCCTCGCACACAGAGTCTGTAGGTCAACTTGACTGGTCAATGACCATATTTACTTCTTAGATCAACATATTCCCTAGGAAACTGTCATGGCAAATTCTCTATTAGTTCTGTCTGTTCACTGTCAAGACATCTTAGGTAAAACTGCTTTTAATTCTCTCCTGGTGCATTTGTACCTAGAAGGCAGATCAAATTGGCTTTGATCACCTGACATCCTATTTCCCACAAGGGTCTTTCCTAACCCTCCAGGAGATGTTGAATACCATTTGACTCCAAGACTGGTAGGGCCACTCCATTTGGGAGAGTCTTTGACTATAACAAATACAAATAATTGTTTTAATTAAATAACTGGAGCTAGCTCAAGAAAAGAGGAATCGATTTTTAAAGGTAAACACGAGGCACTGCAGAATCAGGAATGGCATAGGAATTCAAAGGCAGAAGCTATGGTATGGCTGAGCCTCATGGGAGAAGGAACCAAGAACTAGACATCTAGAAGGAGCAGAGGCCACTCTCCTCAGACAGCTGCCTTTCTGAATTATGGCACCATGGCACCATTTTCTTCCATAAGCTGACCAACTTCCTCTACTTACTCATTCTTTTTTTTTTTTAAGATTTTATTTATTCATAGTCATTTGAAAGAGAGAACATGCACACACACAAGCAATGGGAGGAGGGGGCAGGCAGACTCCAAGTGACATGTGGGGGCTCAGCATGGGGGTTCAGCACAGGGGTTCAGCGTGGGGGCTCAGTGTGGGGGATCAGGGAGGGGCTTGGTGCAAGGGTTGTAATGTGTGGGCTTAATCCCATAACCCTGAGATCATGACAGCCCAAATCAAGAGTAGGATACTTAACTGACTGAGCCATCGGGGTTCTGGCTTACTCATTCTTTTAAATCCCTCATAACTTTGGAATGCCTATGGCTTATCATGGCCACTCAGGATCCTACCTAATGGCAACTCTTGATATAGATACTTGGCTTTTATCCTGAGTGTTCATTGGCTTAGCTTTATAATAGCTTCAGTTTAAATAGATAAGAATAGAGAGAGAATAATGAAACTCCAAAAACCCATCATCTACTTTTCAATTATTAACATTTTACTAGATTTTCTTTTTAAAAAAGTTATTTAAAGCAAATTCCAAAAATCATTTCATTTCACTTAGAAATACTTTTATTGAATTTCCATATTTCAAAATTATTAGATCTTTTCCATCACAAAGGAATCTGATTGGCCATCATTTCAAGCCTTGCCATACAAATCGTTACTGGGTTGTCCATTGATTAGATGCCTTTGGGTGAGATGACCAACACAGTTCTGTCAAGAATGACTGAGGATGGACAGAAACATTCAAACAAATGAAACTGGACCACTTTCATAAACCATACACAAAAATAAATTCAAAATGATTTAAAGACCTAAATGTGAAACCTAAAACCATAAAAATCCTAGAAAAGACACAGGCAGTAATTTCTTTGACATTGGCCATAGCAACTTCTTTCTAGAATGTCTCCTGAAGTAAGGGAAACAAAAAACAAAAATAAGCTTTTGGGACAAAATAAAAAGCTCTGCACAACAAAGGAAACAATCAACAAAACTAAAAGGCAACCTGTGTAATGGGAAAAGATATTTGCAAATGACATATCTGATAAAGGGTTAGTATCCAAAATACATAAAGAACTTATCAAACTCAACATCCAAAACCCAAATAATCCAATTAAAAAATGGGTAGAAGACATGAATGGACATTTCTCCAGAGAAGACATATAGATGGCCAACAGACACATGAAAAGATACTCATCATCATTTATCATCAGGGAAATGCAAATCAAAACCACAATGAGAGGCACTTTGATGGTGCAGCCAATTGAGTAGCTGACGTGGTTTGGGCTCAGGTCATGATTGCAGGTTTGTAAGATTGAACCCCATATTGGGCGCTGCACTCAGAATGTAGTCTGCTTGAGATTCTCTCTCCTTCCTCCTCTGTCCCTCCTGCTGGTTCTCTCTCTCAAATAAATAAATCTTAAAAAACAAAACAAACCTACAAAGAGGTATTATCTCACACCTGCCAAAACAACTAAAATCAACAACACAAGAAACAACATGTATTTGCGAGGACATGGAAAGGGGAGCAAACGTTCTTGCACTTTGGTAGGAATGCAAACTGGGGCAGCCACTATGGGAAACAGTATGAAGTTTCCTCAAAAAGCTAAAAATTGAACTCTCCTAAGATCCAGCAATCACACTACTGGGTATTTACCCAAAGAATACAGGAACACCAATCCAAAGGGATACACGCACCCCGATGTTTATAGCAGCATTATTTCCAATAGCCAAAGTATGGAAGCAGCCTGAGTGTCCACTGATTGATGAATGGATAAAGAAGATGTGCTGCATATATACACATTGGAATATTATTTGGAAAAGAACGAAATCTTGCCATTGGCAGCAACATGCATGGAGCTAGAGAGTACAACACTAAGCCAGGTAAGTCAGCCAGAGAAAGACAAATACCGCATGGTTTCATTCATATGTGAAATTTAAGAAAAAAACAAACAAGCAAAGGGAAAAAAATTAAGAGAGAGAGACAAATAAAAAAACAGATTCTTCATTATGGAGAACAAACTGATGGTCACCAGAGAGGGGAGAGAGGTGGAGGATGGAGGAAATAGGTGATGGGGATTAAAGAGGGCATTTGTCCAGATGAGCACCAGGTATTGCATGAAAGTGTTGAATCACTGTATTGTACACCTTAAACTAATGTAACACCGTATTTACTGGAATTAAAATTTAAAAAATACACTTGAATAGTTCAAATCACATACATACAAAAAAAGAATTATTAGGGAGGACTGTGGTCTTTGACACAAAATGACCCTAATGATACGGCTTCTCCACGAGGTCAAGGGCACAGCAGTTTTCCATATAAGGGGATCAGGCAGGCGGCACTTTTGGAAAACTTGATCAAATCATCCCTACATCAGAGTCACCCACCAGGACCAGGATTAGAATGAGGCAAGTGAGGCACTTGCCTCAAGTACAAAATGTAAAGAAACCCAAAAGCTTAGTAATCAAGAGAAATGACATTTTAATGCAATGTTTTAAGGAATCAAACTACCTTTAGAAAATCCATGATGAGGGGCACCTGGGTGGCTCAGTTGGTTAAGCGACTGCCTTTGGCTCGGGTCATGATCCCGAAGACATGAGATCAAGTCCCACATCGGGCTCCCTGCTCAGCAGGTAGCTTGCTTCTCCCACTCTCACTCCCCCTGCTTGTGTTCCCTCTCTGGCTTTCTCTCTGTCAAATAAATAAAATCTAAAAAAAAAAAAATAAAGAAAAGAAAATCCATGATGGGGCACCTGGGTGGCTCAGTCGGTTAAGCATCTGCTTTCAACTCAGGTCATGATCCCAGGGTTGAGAACTGAGTCCTATATCCAGCTTCTTGCTCAGCCTGGAGCCTGCTTCTCCCTCTGCCTGCTGTTCCCTCCTTATGTCCCCTCTCTCTGACAAATAAATAAAATCTTAAAAAAAAAAACTTAGAAAATCTGTGATCAACAAAATAAAATGTGAAATAAGGATAGGTTCCACCCACAATAAAAGTAATTAACGTCCTACATTTAATAATTATCTTATATATTTCAGGGACTTTACATTCATTAGAACATTTACTCCTTATACTAACCCCATTGGGAAGGTTTCATTAAGCATCTTATTAAAATTTCTTATTTCAAATTATATTTTCAGTCTATTTTTAATAAAGAGCATTTATTGATAAAATTAATTCTAAGGCACCAGAAACTTTGTTAAGATATATATAATAAAGTAACCATAGTTTCTGTTTTTAAAATGTCTTCTTTAATTTTCCTTTTTCCCCGGTACGCCCAGTTTTTAATGACCTAACTTGCTTAGAAAAATAGCAAGCTCTTTCCAAGAGAAACAACATTTAAATCAAAGAAAATCCTTAAAACAACAGTGTTTTTAAACATGATGGTTTTAAGACTCTGATATTTCCGACAGGCTGAGTTTTTGGAACCTTGAATTAGGGTGCTTCATCACCCAGGGGACTAATCCTTCAGAGGGCGTTTTATAGCTGCATTTTGGAAGTCGCTAGGAGAGGTTATCTTGCCTTTGAACTAGGATACCTCTTCAACAAAAAGGAGGTTTCCGTTATTATTATTACTTACAGCAGAACCTTAGTGGGGTGCCTGGGGGGGCTCAGTCAGTTAAGAGGCTGCCTTATGCTCAGGTCACGATCCCAGAGTCACTGGATCAGGTGGGAGCCGTCTTCACCCTCTCCCTCTGCCCCTCCCCCTGCTTCTCTCCCTCTCTCACTCACCCTCTCTGTCTCAAATAAATAAATAAAATCTCTTAAAAATTTTAAAACAAAAAGCAGTGGGACTTTAGTGACAGGCAGCTATTACTTATCAGTTATCTATTCAACAAATATCCATTGGGTGCCTACATGATATAAAGCACTATGTTTGGGACACAACTATGAAATAAAACAATCAGAATCTCTATCCCCATGGAACTAACATTTGCTGTAGATCTCAGAGTGACATGTCTGATTAAGAACCTGGTTTTACCATATTTAATAGGAACAGATCATTTTAATTTGTTCGGCTATAAGAAAAATAGGTATTGCATTCAACTTCAACTGGTTATATTTTGAATGCACTGGGATATCCCTTGATCACTAATAATACTTAGATCCATATTGCCATTCTCCTAAATCTTCTAGCTAATTTCCAAATAACGGCTTATCAATCCCTAGCTAAATATTTAATAATTAACAGCTTCGCTTGTGCTACGTGGTTTGCATGAATTGAGAAGTCTTTTGATTTTTTCTTCTTTCCTTCTAAACTGCCTTTCTGAAAACATTTCAAGAATGCAAAAAGGAGGGCGCCTGGGTGGCTCAGTTGGTTAAGTGACTGCCTTCGGCTCAGGTCATGATCCCAGAGACCCAGGATCGAGTCCCACATCGGCTCCCTGCTCGGCAGGAAGCCTGCTTCTCCCCCTCTCACTCCCCCTGCTTGTGTTCCCTCTCTGGCTGTGTTTCTCTCTGTCAAATAAATAAAATCTTTAAAAAAAAAAAAAAAAGAAAAAAAGAAAGCAAAAAGGAGTTAGTGAATTCTGCCCTTCATGATTTTATCATGGAAATGAATAAGGATGGTTAATTTCAGGACAACTTCAACCTCCTTCTCAAATTATTTCTACCCATAAAATGTTTCCATATGTTATCAGATAATCCCCAGCTACCCTATGTGCTGATTCATGCTTTTTCTGGTAATGCCATGTGGTCTTGGTACACAGAGATGCTCTCTCTGATTTCCTCAGCTTGCAAAACTGTTCTTAGGAACTGAGACCAGCACTGCTGGAAAAAAAACCTTCGTTACAGTAGGTGATCTTACTGGTTCCATAATTTAAATTAGTCCCTTAGAAATCTCACTAATTTCCACAGACTCTTGGTTTTCTTGAATAAAAATGTCTCAAGACTCCATCACTGCACATTATCTTTGCATTAAAACACAATTGCAGCTCCATCGGGAATGAAAGGGGAGACATCACTACTGATCTTGGAGAAACAAAAAGGATAAAGGAATAGTATGAACAACAATGCACTGCTTATCAGATATTCAATTAAGCTTTAAGCATATACATACACCCAAAGTAAAAAGATGGTAAAAGATATTCCATGCAAATGGTAACCAGAAGAGAGCAGAAAAATAGACTACCAGTCAAAAACTATCAAAAGAAAGAAAGGTCATTATATAAGATAAAGGGGTCAATTGGTCAAGAGGATATAACCATTGCATATATTATACACATATATATATATAATACACACACACACAATATTGGAGCACCTAAATATATAAAGGAAATATTAACAGACTGAAGGAAGAAATAGACAGCAATACAATAATCAAAAGTAAGGGACTACAATACCCCATTTTCAACAATGCACAGATCATTCAGACAAAATCATCCAACACATTCTTTTCAAGGACACATGAAACATCCTCCAAGACAGATTTTATGTTAGGCCACAAAACAAGTCTCAGCAAAGTGAAGAAAATTAAAATCATACCAAGTATCTTTTCTAACTACAATGGTATGAAGCTAGAAATCAAGAACAAGAGGAAAACTGGAAAATTCATAACTATGTGGAAATTAAACAACATATGTCTAAATAACCAATGGATCAAAGAAGAAATCAAAAGGGAAATTTAAAAAATAGACCTCAAGACAAATTAAAGTGGAAACACAACATACCAAAATTTATGAGATGCAGCAGTCGTAGGAGGGAAGTTTATAATAATAAATGCCTACATTAAGAACAAGAAGACCTAGATTCACACACCAAGGAACTAGAAAAAGAAGAACAAATTAAACCTAAAATTAACATCTAGAAGGAAATAATAAAGACCAGAGCAGAAATAAATGAAATAGAGACTAGAAAAACAATAGAAATGAAATTAAGAGTTGTTTTTTTGAAAAGATAAACAAAAGAGACAAACCTTCAAAAGGATAATTAAGGAAAAAAAATTCAATTGAATAAAATTATAGATGACACAGGAAACATTGCAACTGACCACAGAAATACAAAGGATTATAAGAGATTACCATGAACAATTATACACCAACAAAGTGGACAACCTAGAAGAAAGGAATAAGTTCCTAGAAACATACAACCTAACATAAAGTTATGAAAAAACACAGTCTGAACAGACCAATAACAGTAAGGAAATTGAATTAGTAATCAAAACCTCCCCAAAATAAAAGCTGTCTTCATATGTGAATTCTACCAAATTTTTAAAGAAAAATTAATATCAAACCCTTCCAAAATATTGAACAGGAGAGAACATTTCCAAACTCACTTGGAGACCAGCACACCATGATATTAAAGCCAGACAGGGACATTACAAGTAAAGAAAATTATAGGCCAATATCCTTGATGAACATAGATGCAAAATACTAGCAAACAATTCAATAGCACAATAAAGTGATCAGACACCATGATCAAGTGGGATTTATCCCTAGTATACGAGGATGGCTCAAAATACACTAATAAAAGTGATACACCACATTAACAGAATGAAAGATAAAAATCATATGATCATCTTAATAAGAAAAGCATTTGACAGAATTCAGTATCTTTTCATGATAAAGACTCTCAACAAATTAGACACAGAAGGAATGTACCTCAACTTAATAAAAGCCACATACCACAAACCCACAATTAACACCACACTCAATGGTAAAAAGCTGAAAGATTTTCCTTCAAGATAAGGAATAAGGATGCCCACTCTCACCACCCATACTCAACATAGTATCGGAAGTCCAAACCAAGGCAGCTGGGCAAGAAAGAGAGCTAAAACCATCTGTTTGCAGATGACACAACATAGAAAACCCTAAAGACTCTACCAAAAATCTGTTAAAAACTAATCAATGAATTCAGTACCATTGCAGGATACAAAAATCAATGTAAAAAAATCAGTTGCATTTTTATATACTAACAGTAAACCATTGGAAAGGTACATTAAGGAAACTCCTATTTATAATATATTCCAAAAAATAAAATAGAAATAAACTTAATCAAAATGGCAAAAGATCTGGGGCAGCTGGGTGGCTCAATTGGTTAAGTGTCTGACTTGATTTCGGGTCGGGTCATGATTTTAGGGTCACGAGAATGTGCTGGGTATGGAATATGCTTAAGGTTCTCTCTCTTACTCTCCTTCTGCTCCTCCCCTTCACACAAGCACATACTCTCTCTCTCTCAAAAAAAAAAAAAAAAAAAAAAGACAGAAAAAGATCTGTACACTGAAAAGAAAAAAATTGATGAAATAAATTGAAGAAGACACAATAAATGGGAAGATATGCCATATGGGGGCGCCTGGGTGGCCTAGTCATTAAGCATCTGCCTTCGACTTAGGTCATGATCCAGGGTCCTGGGATGGAGCCCCGCATCAGGCTCCCTGCTCAACAGGAGGCCTGCCTCTCCCTCTCTCACTCCCCCTGCTTGTGTTCCCTCTCTAGCTGTGTCTTTCTCTGTCAAATAAATAAATAAAATTGTAAAAAAAAAAAAATACTAAAATGTTCATATAACCCAAACTATGTACAGATTCAATGTATTCCTATCAAAATTTCAATTGCATTTTTCACAAAAATGAAAAAACAGTCTTAACATTATATGGAACCACAAAAGACCATGAATAAACAAAACCATCTTGAGGAAAAAGAACAAAATTGGAAGCATCACACTATCTGATACCAAAATATACCACAAAACTATAGTAATCAAAATAGCACAGCATTGGCATAAAAACCAATGGAGCAGAATAGAGACCCCAGAAATAACTCCACACATTTATGGTCAATTGACCTTTGACACAGGTGCCAAGAATATACAATCAGGAAAGGACAGTCTCTTCAATAAGTGATGCTGGAGAAACTGGCAAAGGAGTGAAATCGGGCCCTTATCTCATTCCACACAAAAATCAACTCAAAACGGATTAAAGACTCAAATGTCAGTCCTCAAACAATGAAACTATTAGAAGAAAACATGGGTGACAAGCTTTTTAAAATTGGTCTGGACAATGGTTTTTTTGGATTTGACCCTAAAAGCACAGGCAACAAAAGGAAAAATAGACAGGTGACACTCTATTCAACTAGAATCTTCTGCACAGCAAAGGAAACCATCAAAGGTAAGAACTGACAATCTACAGAACTGGAAAAGGAATTTGCATACCGTACATCTGATAAAAGATTAATAGCCAAAAATATACAAAGAACTCAACTACATAGAAAGAAAACAACCCAGTATAAAAAACTGGGGCAAGAACCTGAATATGTATTTTTCCAAAGAAGACATACGAATGGCCAACAGATGTATGAAAAGCTGCTCACCATCACTAATCATCAGGAAGAAGCAAATCAAAACCACAATGAGATATCACCTTCTACTCGTTAAAATGGCTATTATCAAAAGGACTGGAGATAGCAAGTATTGCTAAGGGGGGGGGTGGAGAAAAAGGAACCCTTCTACACTGTTGGTGGGAAAGTAAACTGATAACAGCCATTATGGAAAGCCATGTAGAGATTCCTCAAAAATTAAAAATAGAACTACCGTATGATTCGGTCCACCCCTCTTTTGGGTGTAGAGCCAAACGAAATAAAATCAGAATCTTGAAGGGATATCTGCACTCCTTTGTTTATTGTAGCGTTATTCACAATAGCCAAAATTTGGAAACAACCTGAGTCTACCAATGGATGAACAGATACAGTAGATGTGAGATACACACACACACACACACACACACACACACACGCATGCAGGATGGAATATCATTCAGCTCTGAGAAAAGAAAAAATGCTGCCATTTACAACACTGATGAACTCGGAAGCCATTATGCTAAGTGAAATAAGCCAGAGAAAGACAAATACCGTATGGTAGAGGTAGAGGTAGAATCCAAAAAAAAAAAAAAAAAAAAAAAAAAAAAAAAAAAAAAAAAAAAAAAAAAAAAAAAAAAAAAAAAAAAAAAAAAAAAAAAAAAAAAAAAAAAAAAAAAACCAACCAACCAACCAAACAAACAAACAAACAAAACAAAAAATGTCAAACTTGGAGAAGCAGAGTATAGAAAGGTGGTTGCCAGGCTGGAGGACTTGAGGTGGGTGGGGTGGGGAAATACTGGGCAAAGGGCACGAAGTTGCAATCAGGTAGGATGAACAGGTCTAGAGGTACAGTATCCAAGTATGTTGAAGTATGTTAGCTATACTTGGTAAAACTGTGCTGAACACTGGCAAGACACAAGAGAGTAGATCTGAAGGACACTCATCACACACATAAAAAGTGACAATTAGGTGAGAATATGTTCACTAACCTGCCTGTGGTAATCATTTCACTATGAGTATGTATATCAAATCACCACGTTTTATACCTTAAATGTATATGATTGTATATGTATCATATATAACAACAAAAATTGTATATGATTTTTATTTAAAAGTATATAAGCTTTTAAAATAAGAAAGCCAGTTCAGAGCAAAGCTAAGTGACACAGATGTAGGATAAAAGATGAGGTCAGAGGGTAAGATATTTTATTTCGGGGTGTACAGAGGAAGAGTAGGGAAGATCATGCTGAGCCTGTAGGTTGTTATAAGGAATTTGGCTTTTCTTCTGAGCAGGAAGTGGAGTCATCAGAAGACTTTGAGCAGATTAGTAAAATTATCTGATTTACAATTTAACATGCTGCTCCATCGGAAAAGACCGCAGGGAGGCAGCAGCAGGAAGACCAATCAGGAGGCCCAGCAGCTCAGGCTCAAAAGAGTCAGGTGGCTTCAAGTGGCAGTGCAGAAGGTGACAAGGAATGATCAGCAATTACACATATTGTGAAGGAGGAAGCGGCAGGATCCATTGCTGACAGATCCCTGGGACACGTGAGAGAAAAGGAGGAGTCAAGGAGAAATAAAAGTGAGTTAATATATGTAAAATGCTTAACATGGTGCCTGGTGAATAGAAACCAGTGGGGATGCCTGGGTGGCTCAGTTGGTTAAGCATCTGCTTTCAGCTCAAGTCCTGGGGTCCTGGGATCGAGCCCAGAGCCCACTTCTCCCTCTCTCACTCCCCCTGCTTGTGCTCTCTCTCTCTCCGTGTGTCTCTGTCTCTATGACAAATAAATAAATATAATCTTATAAAAAAATAAATAAATGGTGCTCCCGGGTGTTTCGGTAGGTTGGGCAGCTGCCTTGGGCTAGGGTTGTGATCCCAGGGTCCTGGGATCAAGTCCCACGTCAGGCTCCCTGCTTAGTGGAGACTCTGCTTCTCCCTCTCTGCCTGCTGCCCCCCCGCTTGTAATCTCTCTCTCTCTTCTCTCTGTCAAATAAATAAATAAAATCTTTAAAAATAAATAAATAAATAGAACCCAGTGAATCCATTTCAGCTAGCGTTATTGTCGTTCTTACCACCTCCTGTTACACATGTCAGGGGAGGTGGGGTGTGGAAGCTGCAAGCAGTAGCTGACATAAGATGTTCCGAAAACCACTACACTCCGAGAGCTACTGTCTGCAGGAGTGCGTGGCCCTGCCCCAAACGTGGGTGGTGGTCAGGTGAAGAGGTGTTCAGCCTTTGAGACAAGTTAAAGGACTTACCCAGGTCCTTGCTAAGGTTGTTGAGTCAGACCAGTGAGTAGCCATGTTCTTTCTCACCCAGGACCTAGAATTTTAGCTATCTTCCTGGATACTGTTTTTGTAACATGTACTTTGTACTGTTAGTAAAAAACAGATGCATATTTAATGCAGAGAATTTGAAAACATAAAGGAAAATAATTGAAACTACTCAGGAATAATATCACTCTAATATTTTTTCTGAGACACATACATCTTTTAAAAATTAAAACTGGGGGGCGCCTGGGTGGCTCAGTGGGTTAAGCCTCTGCCTTCGGCTCAGGTCATGATCTCAGGGTCCTGGGATCGAGGCCCGCGTGGGGCTCTCTGCTCAGCAGGGAGCCTGCTTCCTCCTCTCTCTAGCCTCTCTGCCTACTTGTGATCTCTCTCTCTGTCAAATAAATAAATAAAATCTTAAAAAAGAAATTAAAACTGGGGTCATACTACACATACTGCCTGATTCCTTTAACAATACCTTGTCTGACAGTCCCCTTCCACAGCGTCACCATCAATGGTACATAATGGATGGATAACAGTTACGGATCCCCTATTGTTTGACACTCAGGCTATGTGCAACTTTTTGATATTATAAGCAGCCCTGTGATGAACATCATTTACCGTATCTTTGCTCACAGCTCTCATCAATTTCCCAGAAGAGCTTCCAGGAAATGGAGCGGCTAGGTCCAGGTTCATTCGTAAAGCTTTTGTTGTATGTTGCCACAAACCTAACATTGATTGTCTGGGACACACATCTTTACAACGAAAGACCCTCCGGTCGCCCGGCCTCCTCCTCCTCGAGGAATATGACAGAACTATGAACTATGAAGAACTTCAAGTCCAGTCTTTATTTCCCATTTAAAGCTGTTAAATAGTTGTACCTCTATTTCCCGATGCCTCCATTTGCCAAATGAAGCTATAGCACTTTCCTCAAGGCAGTGAAAAATAATCTTTGAAAAGATTATGACTTTCCAAAGCAAACATTAATTAAACCAAAGGATTCCTAGAGACCAGGCCCTGTCCTTAAAATTATCCTTCAACTAAAGAAGCGGAAACAAATCTCTTTTGTCTTTTAAGCCATTTTTCCCTGTTTTATTTTTAATCACATCTGAGACTTTACACATTTGAGACATCTGAGACGTGAGAACTGAGGACAAGGAATCAAAAGGCTCAGGATCTCATTGTCAAGGACGGCACAGTTTCCTCACTGTCTAGGGTGAATGAGCAATTTTAGCCAGGAGGCCACGGGAGGAGGTAGAGGGCTCTTTCCTCTCAGCGGTAAGCCCTTGGCCTGGTGTTGTATGATGCATGTGTTGAACTTTGAGAACTTTCAGATGGTGGGCTGGGCTGAGCCAGCTGACCCAGGGGGGATGCCCCTCACCCAAGATAGGGGAAGGTGGTGTTGGGCTGCCTCCAGAGGGGTGCTAGGAGACAGGAATCAGCAGAAGGGAGGATGAAAGCAGGGGCAGCAGTGCTCTCAGTAACCAAGGGAGCAGCCCTTCCTGTACCTCATTCCTCGGCCACCCTTGAGCCTGAGACCCGAGTGAGTCGACATCCTTGGGCATCCAACTTTTCCACATCTGGCTGACACAGCCGTCCCCACAGAGTAAGCCAAATTTCCTCATCATGGTTGAACTGAAGCCATTTACTTGGATGAAGCAGAACTGGAATCTGACGCGGGGCTTTTACTTGTCCGGGTCACCTGACCTCTGAGGATTTGCTGGATAGCAGTGTTTCGCCAATACCCAGAGAGTGACCCCAGAATTCCTGGGCCATAAAGTCCACAAACTCTGAGCAGATTATGTGAGGCATGGGAAGAAGGCCCCCCAGCCCAAACTCCAAAGTTTCTAGGAAATCTCTTGGTAGACATATTTGGATTCCCCTGGAAAACCTCTGAGCTCACCCAAGGCACATGGCTTTCACAGTACTCCAAAGGGACCCACAGTTGCATTTTTTTTGGGTGGAGACCACAGCGGCACTGGCTTGCATGAGGTCACCTCACCGAGGGGCGCAGCAGTGGGTCCCTCTGACTGCAGAGCTGCCATCCTCTCCTGAAAAGTGCCCGGGACCCTCCCTTTCGGCTTCTCCCATGGACTGTGTCCTGGGGGTGCCACTCCTTGAAGTGCAACCCGCGGCCCTGAAGTGGAGACTACAGAGGTCCAGGGAGCTCTGTGTCATCATGACCTCAGGGATCTGCCCCTCAGGCAGGCTGGCTGGAGGTCACAAAAATTAATTAGATCATTTAAATTGACTGTTGGGGTGTTAACCCACAGCAGGCACTGACAATTGCTCAGAGTTTGAGGGCAGTGAGAGCTTATCTGAGTCACTGTAGGATGGGTCCCCGCGGAATCCAAGGATAAGCAGGGAGGTGCACCTCTGGCTCGCTCTCCACTGAGTCAGAGCAGGCCTCCCTCTGGTGGGGAGGGGGTCCCTCACATGTGGATGGGCTCACATCCCACCGCAGCTCACCCTCCTGCAGGGGAGGGCAGAGTGAAGCCTGCTCAGGTATCATCCTGCAGGAGGGAGGGGACAGCGGCTCTTCCTTGATTGGTTTTATTCCCGTGTCTGAGTAGGTACACTTTTCTTCCTCTATCTCCTTCTCCTCCTTTCTTTTCCTTTTCTTTGCTTTCTCTTTTCCCACATCCTACTTGGGAAGTAGGAGATGGCAAAACCCAATTCCCCAACAGGTAGACGAACATGATGCTTATATTCCAGAAAATTAGAACAACCCAAGAATTATTTGGAAAGAATCCGCTATTGTATCATATATATTATCACAGATGCAGAGATAAACATCAGGAAAATCATGCCATTGTTTAACTTGTTGATACTTTCTTTCTGGTCTAGTTTAGTTTTTTGTTTGGATTATAGGAACATCTGTAGGAACAAACACCATCCTCTTTTCAGAAGTGAGAGCCATTAAAGTCCTGCGGGCAAGGGCGGTGAGTTTTGAGAAGCTGGGGTCAGGCTTGGTACGGATGACAAACAAGCTTTCAGACCTAAAGCCATGTCCAAGATCTACAATCATATTAGGGATTGCCGGTAGATGTGAGCTTCTGGGTGGCAGCTTCTTTGAGAGGCCGCAGTATAGTGTGGAGACAAAAGCACAAACTTTGCGGTCACATAGGCTGAGTTCAAAACCCAGCTCTGATGTTTACATCTGGCATGAGCTCAGTGAGTTATTCAACATCTCTGAGGATCAATTTTGTCATTCATAAAATAGGTGGTCTCGAGGACTGAATGACCTCACATGAGTAAGCCGCTTGATACATAAGTATTAGTAAATGATAGCTAGTATTTTGCAACATAAATTTTCAAAGCAATTCTGCTGTTTGTATTATTAAAACTTGCCACAGGATAAATTATGCCTCCTTTAAAATGTTTTTTGTATCATTTTATTTTTTTAAATACTTTTGTTTTTTAGCAAAATAGAAAGACTATTTAGGGCTGTTAAATAAGCCAAATAAGCTCTTAGATGAAGAACTTAAATGTCAATTCATGTATAATTTATTAATTTGCTCAGTTTATGGAATTATATCATCATCATGGAAGACAATTAACTTAATACATCAATTTCACCTATAATTTAAACAAGAAAAAAAAAAAAAGACCTAGAAAGAGTGGAAACATTTTCCTTATCTAGGCTCTGTCAACTATCTGTTTAAGTTAACTTAGACCTGAAGTTGGAAAGGATGGGAAAGGAAAAATAGCTGACCCATGATGACAGAGGGGTAGGAAGCTGGGGGAAGTGTGTCCATCTTGGAAAAGACCAAAACAAGAGCTTCCACGGAAGTAAAGATTCACACAGGAAAGGCCTGGAAAACCAAGAACTGAGTAGAGGGCTCCCACTGTGGTTCTGATCCCCCGATGGTGACTGATAACCCCCATTGTGTCCTGGCCTAGTGTTTCCGGGCAGGAAATCCCAGCCCCCATACCAGGTTAAGGCCAGCCTGGGAGCAGGTCCTGTGGGGGCATCTCACCACCACTTTTCACTCTCCTGCGCGGGGTCGCGTTCAGGCTCCCTTTCCCAGGACCTCAGGGGCCTGTGAGGTCAGGGCTGGTGCAGGCTGGTGTGAAGTTCAGCCTCATCTGTGTGGACGTCAGTGGTTTAGCAAGGCCTGGAGGTGAGAGTAGGGTGCCGGCTGAGGGGAGGAGTGCGCAGAGGGTGAGGGATGAAAAGCGAGACAGAAGACATAAATTTGAACTTTCACAAGGTGGCTTATGTTTGGAGGACACAGTGAGGTCAAGGGTCAGAGCAGAAAGTGATTTGAGGGTTAAGAGAGACAGAATTCTCTTTCCCCTGTATTTTGATTTTTTCTTGGTTTTAACTTTACACTTTGGCTAATATGGTTAATATCTAAGGACAAAATCAATCTTGAGTTACTTCTGTTTACTTCAGAGATAGTGATAGTGAGCCCTGGGAGGCCCAGCTGAGGCACTTCTTGGGGTCCTGTTGGTATATCCTAGACATATGTTTGGACTAGAGTCCCAAATATGCAAGTATTGAAATGCTTGACCTAGGTTCATCTCTGCCTGTGCATTTTTTTAAAGATTGGGTAAGAGAAGTTGAGAGAATTTTTAATGATAAAATTCATGATGATAATGATAGTAAGAAACGCATACAACACCATTCTAAGTACTTTAAATAGAACTTATTTAATCCTCAAAACAACTCTTTGAGGTAGGAAGTCATATATATATGTATACCTATATATATGATATGTAATATCATGTATAATATATATACACACATAGAAATAGAATCACAAGAGTCACATGGGCCCCTGACTGAGCCAGCCAGGAGCCCCTCATATTTTAATCTTAAAACAAGAATCAGGGGCTCCTGGCTGGTCTAGTCAGGGGCCCATGTGACTTTTGATCTCAGGGTTGTGAGTTCAAGCCCCATGTTGGGTGGAGAGATTACTTAAAAATAAATTTAAAAAAAATTTTTATATAAATAAATGAAACAAGAATTGAAATTTGATAACTGCTTTTTAAAAATCACATTGTGGGTGCCTGGCTGGCTCAGTGGGTTAAAGCCTCTGCCTTCGGCTCAGGTCATGATCTCAGGGTCCTGGGATCGAGGCTGGCATAGGGCTCTCTGCTCAGCAGGGAGCCTGCTTCCTCCTCTCTCTCTGCCTGCCTCTCTGCCTACTTGTGATCTCCCTCTCTCTGTCAAATAAATAAATAAAATCTTGAAAAGAATTTAAAAAAATAAAAATCACATTGTTTTTTCTGATTATAAAATGTAGTTGTAGAGAATTTGAAAAAAAATTTTAAACCACACAAGGAATGAAATTAAAACCACCTATAGTCTTGCCACACAGAAATAACTACTACTCACACTGTAATGTATTTTCTTTCAGACTTCTCCTTTGCATAAATATATGTATGTTATTGGGCCAATACTCTACACCGATTATTTTGTAACCTGCTCTTCCCCTGGACAATATATCAATAATGTATTTTTATGCCATGTGGTTTTCCATTATGGCCCTTCTGTTATTTATTTAACCCACTCCCTGCCATTGGACATTCAGTCATTACCTTTTTCCACTCTTAAAAATAACTGTGGTCACCACAATAATCACCACTTCTTAAATATTTATTCTTATCCTGCTGAAACAAGGAGAGTGCATTAATGTGACAATGATCCAAGAAGTTCTGAGTTTGAACAGAATATTCTGAGGAGTCTGAAAGGCCATCTACATGCAGCTTTCAGGATTCCCTGGCTTACAAAGGACACTGACTCCGACCCAGGCTGGGCTTCATGGAATATTTATCTACTCAGCCAGTGAATATTTGGGGAGGCACCCACTGAGTGCCAATCACTATTTCAGGAGTAGGGTTTACAACCTCCAAAGCATTCTTGGAGATTTTACAGAGAGAGGGTAAGAGCCCGGGGTCTGGGAGTCAGATTGTTTGCTCTGGCCCGAAGAAGTCTAGCTGTGTGAGTCTGGGCAAGTGATTTGACTACTCTGAACCTCAGGCTCCTCATCTATGCAGTGAGGATAACAGTACCCACCTAGTAGATTGTTAAGAAGATCACATGAGATGATACTTAAGAAAGATGCCCCACAACGCCTGATACACAATGAGTGTTCTACCTAGTAATATTAGTTTGAACCCGGCCCTTTTGCTTTTCCCGAAGATTCGAAGATTCAACCCTCTGAAGCTCCAGGCCCATCCCTCACTAGATCTAAGCCTCTCTATTTCCACACTGAAAACATTCTTCTACTCTCCTCCCACCAGCAGCCTAATTGAGGCCACTGCCTGACCTATTATCCAGGGAGTGGTGCACACTGTCAAGGAAAAAAGAAACACAAAGTTAACAGATAAGAACACAAGAGTTGAGCAGTTCGCCTTCCAAACTGTAGTAGATACTTGATTAGTCTTGAAACTTAGAGTCAACAAAACACAATTGCTTCAGTTTACTCTGGACAAAGAGATTTCCTCAGTGACAGAAAACCCTGCCCTGTGCCTCATATTCCTTAGAGTTCAGTTTACATTTTGAAACTCTAAACCCTCCAGTTACTCTTCTACAAATGGTATCTGCTGTGACCACACAATGACCGCATGGCTAATGCCAAGTGAGAACAGCGGGAGCCGTGGGGTTGGGTGACTGTTCGGCTCAGGGCCATCCGGGTATTTTCAGCCTCTGGTGCGGTGGGGAGCTACATGAGAACCCAGGACCCCAAAGCAGGGAGGCACTGGGGCCAACACTACACTGCAGCCTTCCCTCTTTCCCCCCGCAAGACGTCAGCAGCTTGCTCCCCGCAGAACGCTCACCCTTCTTCCTTGACAGGGCTTCGAGACTCATCTCCTTTTTCACTGTAACTTGTATTATTTAAATGGCAGAATTCAGCCCACTACCGTGCTAGCTGCAGTGGAGATTTGCAAGGTGCTGCTGGGGGGACGCCAAACTTCTAACATGAAATCACGTGCGACCTCAAATTACCTTAGAATCTTCTCAGCTATTTATCCTCAGTCTTTTAAAAATGCTGCCAACTGGGGCGCCTGGGTGGCTCGGTTGGTTAAGCGACTGCCTTAGGCTCAGGTCATGATCCCGGAGACCCGGGATCGAGTCCCACATCGGGCGCCCTGCTCCGCGGGAAGCCCGCTTCTCCCTCTCTCACTCCTCCTGCTTGTGTTCCCTCTCTGGCTGTGTTTCTCTCTGTCAAATAAATAAAATCTTTAAAAAAAAAAAAAAAAGTGCTGCCAACTGTGGGAAAATAAAAGAGGCTCTCTGTAATCCCAGAACGTGACGCCTGGGCAGGAAATGTGACTTTGGGAGAAACTAATTGAGGCGTAATTGAAGAGGCAGCACCATCTAACAGGTGGAGGATCAGACCGGATTTTCTGTTCCTTCATCCACCACCATCGAGGTTCTAGAGCTGACTGGATACTTCACCTGCCAATGCTTTAGTTGTTTTTTTTTTGTCAAACGAGAATCACATTACTTGGTACTCTCTAAAGTCCTGTACAAGGTTCTGTGGATTTTTTAAATGTGTTTTTGTAATTTATCAGGAATTGAGAAAGCTGAGGGGGAGCCTGGGTGGCTCAGTTGGTTAAGCGTCTGCCTTCTGTTCAGAGCATGATCCCAGAGTCCTGGGATTGAGCCCCACTTCAGGCTCCCTGCTCCCGGGAGAGCCTGCTTCTCCTTCTCCCTCTGCCTGCTGCTCCCATTGCTTGTGCTCTTTCTTTGTCAAATAAATAAATCTTAAAAAAAGAAAAAAAATTGAGAAAGCTGATAAATGCATTTACTAATAATATGAGATTGGCAAAGAGCACAATTCATAATAAAAAAGACACGTAACTAATGAACATTTTCAAAGAAGGTCAACCTTACTAATAATTACAATTTTCGACTTAAGCAAACAATAAATCTTTTTTAGAAACAGTTTATGCTAAAGAGGTTTGAAAAAGAGTCCCATGAGAGCTGAGATAGTTGTGCCTGCTTGGAAGGTCATGGAGGTACAGGTTAAGTCTCTTAAGTCGAGTGGGGTCGAAGCAGGGCCTAACAGGACCTGATGTCCCACAACCTGCCCAGACCAGTGCTTCTCAGAGACTCCATGGGTCCTGTTTGCCAGGAGCCTCAGCCCCTTCTGCTGTCAGCACTGCTTGGTCAGCCACTCACTCTTGACCCTCGGGCCATCTGTTTTGGGGATGCTGGCCAAGCCCTGGTCCATTCAGTGGAACTCGATCCTGGAATTTTGTCAGAATTATCAGGAAAGTGAAGTTTCTTTCTGCTGGCACTAATAGCTATAAGAAAACAGCAGAAAGTAGATGGGTGGTTGCCAGGATCCAGGGGTGGGGGGGAAGAAAATAAAGAGTTGTTGTTTAATGAGTATAGAGTTCCCATTTTGCAAGATGACAATGTCCTCAGGATCTGTTGCCCAACAAGGTGAATACACACTATGTGAATATACGCTACTATACTGCATAATTAAAATGATGAAGATGGCAAATTTTATGTTTTTTAAGCACAGTTAAAAACTGTTTTAATTACAAAGGAAGAGAGAAAGAAGGAGGAAGGAAGGAAGGAAGGAAGGAAGGAAGGAAGGAAGGAAGGAAGGAAGGAAGGAAGGAATTGAAGGAAAAGAAAATGAGGGGCCAGGAGGTCTTGCCTCTGAAGAGGGCCTAACTAAAAACAGTCAATGTAGTAAAGCAAAGCTGAGAAATTGAGTCCTGATTACTTTGTATGAGCTCCTGAATTCCTGAATCCAGTCATGCCTGAAGCTGGTCCTATCAACAGACTTTTTGTCTTTATTTCAAAGTAATACATGTACAAGGTTTTAAAAGTCAAATCATATTACAAGGTTTATAAACAACAACTACAGAACTCTCCTGCCTACTCCTTCCCATCTCCTTTATCTTCCTCTTACATATTATCTGCTACTTTATATGGTATTTATTTCCATATTTATAACCAGTAGGGTTATATTACTACCTCCCAGGTTTATACTTTCACATATGATCTATCGACTTTTTATACAGAAGATAAGGATTTTTAAAAAAAGAGGATTTAGCACTACTGCTCTTCATTATTCTTCATCTTACTTCATCCTTCCAAAATAGATATTTTATAAAGATTTTATTTATTTGAGAGAGCGAGCAGAGCGAGAGAGAGCAGGAGTTAGGGGGAGGGGCAGAGGGAGAAGGAGAAGCAGACTTCCTTCTGAGCAGGGAGCCAGACATGGGGCTCAATCTCAGGACCCTAGGATCATGATGGGAGCCAAAGGCAGCCCCTTCACCAAATGAGTCACTCAGGTGCCCCAAAGCAGATATTTTTAAGTTTTGATTAAATCACTAGTTTTCCTCTATGACATGTCATGTGATTACATTTCTATCTTTCACTGTTCTTTCAATAAGCAATACTCTCCTCCCTTTTATTTGTTGCTCATTTTTCACTATCATCATTTCTTCCTACAGTCACAAAAGCACTGTAAGACTCTAAATTCGGGGCGCCTGGGTGGCTCAGTTGGTTAAGCAACTGCCTTCGGCTCAGGTCATGATCCCGGAGACCCGGGATCGAGCCCCACATCGGGCTCCCTGCTCGGCGGGAGGCCTGCTTCTCCCTCTCTCACTCCCCCTGCTTGTGTTCCCTCTCTCGCTGTGTTTCTCTCTGTCAAATAAATAAAAAATATTTAAAA
>PITA01005588.1:5981-19567 GCA_004023965.1 Spilogale gracilis | reverse complement strand
AAAAAAAAAAAAAAAAAAAAAAAAAAAAAAAAAAAAAAGGACAACAAACGTCCCATAAGCACCTGAAAAGAAGTTCATTCCCAATAGTTGTCAAAGAAATGCAATTAAAACAATGAGAAACCCCACTGAGCCTTTCCAGATTAAAAGAAATAGTTATTTGCAAATTTTAACTTTTGAAAAACCAGAAACAACTGGAAGACTACAGAACTGAGATCTCAGTCAAGTGACTAGTCACAATATTCTTATTAAAAAGCATGTAATAATGAAGCATAAATATATGTAATATATCTATATTTCTTCCCAAACATCCACAATAACCAGCTATAAAATGCAACGGAAAAAAGAGTCCATTCATAGTAGCAACAAAACAACAAAATTTTAAAATGTCCAGTAATTAATATAATAAGAAACGAGGGATCCGTATAAAGAAAAGTATTCTGCTTTATTGAGGGGCAATGAAAACAGAAGACCCGCATATCTGAAAATATCCAGAAGAATTAAAGATTTAAATGTAAGACATGAAATCGTAAAAGTCCTGGAAGAGAATATAAGTAATCATGTAATTCTAAGATAGGGAAGCCCTTCTATGGATGACCCCAAAGGCAGAAATCATTAGTGAAAAGTTCAATAAATATGATAATATCTAAGAAAAAAGATTAATTTCAGTATGTTGATAAATATCATAAATCAAACCAAAAGACAAATAATAAACTAATTACCATAAATGTTAAATATTGTCTCATTGTTAAAAGAAAACATTTCTGGCATTACTTTTTGTTATGGAACATTTGTGAATATCTATTCTAAAGGAGAATTTTGGGGGGAAAGTGTTAGTAGGACCTGGTTAAGTTCTTATTTCTCATCAGTAAATAACTCTGTGGGCTTTTCTTTTAGCTCCTCTAAAACTATCAAGATCCTTTGGTCCTTAATGTCCTTCATGCTGTTGTCTTTGCTTAAAAAGTAAATATTCCTTCTGTCACCACCATTCAGGCTTGAGCATAAATGATGTCTAATTCAAGTCATTCCTTACTGTTTATCCCAACATGTGCATTTCCTTTATAGCATTAATCAAAACCACACCTGGTAAATTATAAATGTATTTGTTCATTTGTGACTTCAATGCAGAGGAAGGTCCTAAGGGCAGCAAAGGAGGGCACCTTCCTGATAGATTGGCAGGAAGCAGTGCTTTGAATAGAGTTTGGCAAAGGCCAGGCAGACGACACATGTTTGTGGGATGAATGAATAAACACTCATCAGGGTGTTGGAGACATAAGAGAAAATGAGACAGTCCTTGAGTCTGGGAGCTGACATTTTAGGCACTGACTGATTGAGGGAATGTATGGATAGATGAGAATGAATGAATGAATGAATGAATGAATGAATGAATAGGCTTAGACAAACCTTTCATGGTAATATTCTGTAAAGATTGCCTATCTGGTTTTTACCTCTTCCAGGGGATCAGAACCTCGACCTGAATCACATGGTAGTGTCCAAATTTCTTTATTCTACCTTAAACCCTACCCTAAGTCAGTATCCACATGCCCACTCCAGAACCACTGCTGCATTCAAGGAGTGCAGTTCAACAAAGAAATTATTGAGAAGGACTTTCATTTGTTCCTCATGTCTTGATATTCAAAGGAGTCCAGTTCGTAATCCCTGCAGGACTTCTCCTTTTTCTCTATCGCAGTTCCCTCCAGTTGCATAAGAACCTAAGTCATCTAAATCAATCTAGACCTTTCCTTTACTAAATCCCCATTCCTCTTCTTTCCCAACAGCCCCATTCTTCTCCCTACCCCCAATACAATCCCATAACCTCTTCCACCCCTAGCTATTTAATAGGACTTAATCCCTTTTTAAATCCTTTCTATCTCCCTACCTCTTGGTCTGCATCTCTCCTGTCTTCAGAGTTTGTTTTTACCAAAGTCCAGGAATAAATCTGACTAAGGCATTCTCTTGGGAAGATAGGGTAAGTGCAGGAGAGCAATGATCTAGAAATTACTGGAATCTCTTTGGTGGCCTATAAAGAGGGATGGGGGGGGCATGGGAGAGGAGAAATCTCACTATCCGTCATCCATAAAATCCCTACATGACCAGCCTCTTCTGGAATCCCTCCCTTCAGGCCTTGTTATATCTGAACCTTGGCTGTATCCTGAGCACTCAGCTGTCCCTGCCCTTAGCCTTGCCATAAAGCCTCTACCAAAGAACATTCTCTTACTATTCTTTAAAGCCTCTAGCTCTGAAGCATATGACATCTGATGATACTACCAAGGAGCTCTCCTTATGGCCTGGTCCCTCCCTGCTTGTTCCTTGTAGATCAGTCTCTCTCTTGCTCTTTCACTCTCTCTCTCTCACTCTCATTTCTTTGACAGAGCCTGGCTTTGTCATCTCTTTCATCTCCTAAATGTTGGAATTCTCTGAGGGCTCTGACCCCTTCTCTCTCTATACCGAACATCTAGGTGATGTCATCCAATCTCATGGATGGCCCATTTACCCATAAGCTAATAACTTCTAAGTTTTTATCTCCATACTCCACCTCTCCTGTACTCCAAACTCATATAGTAAATTGCCTACTCACATCTCTATCCAAATATTTACTGGACAGCTCACTCTTTTTTTTTTTAAAGATTTTATTTATTTGACAGAGAATAACACAGCCAGAGAGGGATCCCAAGCAGTGGGAGTGAGAGAGGGAGAAGCAGGTTTCCCACCGAGCAGGGAGCCCAATGTGGGGCTCGATCCAAGATCTCCAGGATCATGACCTGAGCCAAAGGCAGTCGCCTAACCAGCTGAGCCACCCAGGCGCCCCTGGACAGCTCACTCTCAACAGAACTCTTGCTTTGCCCATGTTAAAAATAAGACCACAGGCCCAAAATTGAGCTGCTTAGTTAGCATAAGCCCCACATCTCCAAACCAAGACTTAATTACAGTTTCAGCTCTCCCAGAAATGCAATCTTAAACCAGTCAATCGGGAATTAATTGCCTGATAAGCACTAGTTAGATAATCTGCCTTATGGACCCTTGCCATCCCTGCAAGGAGAGTAACCTTGCAGCAACCAAGCTGCTTTTTTGCCTAGCATACCTTGTTCCTGCTCCCTTCTGACTGTAAGTCTCACTTTGTGCAGCTCCTGGAGCTCCTTTCTATCTGCTAGATTGAATGCTACCTGACCCATGAATCACTGAATCAAGCTAATAAGACACTCGGTTGAATTTGGGGTTTTGACACCCACAAAGCTCCTTTTCTTATAGTTCTTTCCATCCAGTTAATGTACCTTCCATCTTCTGCTGCTCAGCCCCCAAGCCTTAGAGTCATCCTTGACTCCTCTCTCACCCCCCACATTCAGCTTATCAAATTTTGGCATTCCAGAGTCTATCTGTTTCTCACCACTTCCTCCATGTCTTCCCACATCCAGGCCAGTTCCCTTATGCCCTGATTGGTGCCATAGCCTCTGAGGCATGCATCCAGCAGCTTCTCTCCAGTGTGTTGTTTATCACTTGGGTTAAACACAGTGTCCTCTGGGCCTTCGTGAAGAACGGAGTCATGGGTTTCCCAGGCTCGCATAGTGTAGCCACTCTAACATGCTAGCTGCCCTGAGCCTTTTGGTCCCTCTTCCACCATCCACCACAGCAGTTTTCACATTTCTACTTTGCTTAATTTGGGACATTGCTTTCTCTGAACAGCCTGTTAGCACTACTGCTCAGGGGCCTTATGGGGGTGTTAAACCCAATGTCATAGGAGAATTGTCCCATACCAATCAACCATCAGTGGCAAGAGGCTCAAGGATACCCCAATGATCATCCCTCCTGGTAATCACACTCTTGTGTCATCTTTTCCCTTGAGTGTGATCCAGACACATGCTGAGACATATGTGATTACACTGCATAAGATCGCAACACCCATCTTGCTGGAAGACTGTCTCCCTTGCTGGCTTTGAAGAAGTAAGATGCCATGTTTCAAATTGCCATAAGGAGAGGGCCACGTGGCAAAGAACTGTGGGTAGCCTCTGGCAGAGGCCAACAAGACACTGAGGCCCTCATTACAATATTCTGCAAGGACTTGAATCCTACCACCAACCATGTGAACTTGTAAGCAGATCCTTCCCCAGCTGAGCATTCAGATAAGATCCCACCCCTGCAGATTTGCAGAGGAGCCAGCTAAGCTGTGCTAGAACCCCTGACCTAGAGAAACTGTGAGAAAAATAAATGTGTATTGTTCTAAAGCACTCGGTCTGTGGCAGTACTATTATGCAGCAATAGATAGCTAATACACCTACTCTTATCCATTCTTGGGTTCTGCCCATCATCCTCCCCTTGGTCTAGCACTCCCAGGATCCAGTGCCATCCACACTCTCCCAGCTTCTCTCAGTACACACTGACTAGGTCTTGCAACTCCTTTCTTCCCCTCGTAGGCCCAGCACTTCCCTAGCTGGAGGTATATTGTGACTTGGCCCTAGTTGTTGCTTTTAACAACTCTCTGTTACATTTTGCCAGAATCTAGGAGTACTCACCAAATCTCACCACCTCCATTCCTACCAAGGAAGGCATGTCCATTCTTCAATCATTTAGGCCAGAAAACTGGTGTCATCCTTGATTTTGCATTTTCTCTCATAACCCACATCCAATCACTTTGCATTTATTGTCAGATTTTCTTTTGAAATGTACACAGAGTCTAACCCTTTCCTACCAATTTTGCTGCTCCTATCCTGGATGGAATCACCACAGTTCTCATCAGTACTTTTGCAAGAACCACTTCATTGGTCTTCTCATCTCAGTTTCTTCTCTGCAGTGGGAGTGATCATAATCTGCAATTCAATGCTTTCCAGTGGTTTCCTATCTCATCCAGGATAAAATGCTTGCCAAGACTGTAAGACTACCTGCTCCGGCACTTTCCAACCTCTAACTTCCTCTCTTACCCATACATGGCAGCCACATGGCCTCCCTGCCAGGCCTTCGGCACCCCAACAATACTGCTCCCACTTCAGGCCTTTGCATTCCTTGTTTTTTCATAGATAGTAAATACCCTCCTCCCAAATATACACACTTTCTTGGGACTTTGCTTAAATGTTCTCTGTGCCTTCCCTCTCCTCACATCAAAGAGACATTTCTTACCAGCCTAGCCTATTCCCACCACTCTAACCCTGCTCTAGTTTTCTGCATAGCATTTGTTTATTAGATTGCTTTCCCCTCTAAAATGCAAGTTCTCTAAAGTCAGGTCTACTGTTCACTGATGTGTCCCCAGCATTCAGATTAGTACACAATACATACTGAACATTCAGTAAGTATTTGCTGGAGGTGCCTAGATGGCTCAGTCCGTTAGGCATCTGCCTTTGGCTTGATTCTGGCGTCCTGGGATTCAGCCCCATTGAGAGGAGAGTCTGCTTGTTTCTCTCCCTCTCCTCATTCCCACCAAATAAAATCAATAAAATCTTAAACAACGAATCCAGGGGGCAACAGGGAGCAGCAGAACTGGTACAACAGTTGCCTCTTTTTTGCAGTCTAGGGATTTCCCATCTTGTAGTTGTTACTGTCTTATCATCTCATTCAAAACGCAATTCTAAAACCTCATGGCTTCTACCCAGACCAGCAAGGTTTATGACGCGGCACAACCAAGCCCCTTCTTCCTTACCCATTTCCCAAACACACACTCACGCCCACACTTAGCAAACAAATTCCTCACAGAACACATTAAGCCAACCAAATATATAAATATCTATATTTACAAAAAGATTAGGAGGAGTTTATGCATTTCACAAAAGGACCCTTTGCTTTGGAAAAGGATTCACCACAGGAATCTTTTGAATAACTAGTTCACTAAATGATTTTAAAATAGCCTTGGCTTCAGGCATCTCCCCTAGAAAAAAAGAAGGCTATATTTATCAAGTATCTACTTATGTTCCAGTCACTGGACCTGTACCATCAGCCATTATTTTATTTATTTTATTTTATTTTATTTTATTATTTTTTAAAAGTTTTTATTTATTTATTTGACAGAGAGAGATCACAAACAGGCAGAGAGAGAGGCAGGCGGAGAAAGAGGGGGAGGCAGGCTCCCTGCTGAGCAGGGAGCCTGATGTGGAGCTCCATCCTAGGACCCTGAGATCATGACCTGAGCCAAAGGCAGAGGCTTAACCCTCTGAGCCACCCAGGTGCTCCCATTATTTTATTTTATACTGATATTCTGTGACTTAGTGAATTACACCAGGGATATGTCGAGTTCTTACATTAGCTTATATGTATCTTTTGAATTTGAGTTTCTTTATTCTTTCCCAGGAAAAATATAAAAATACAGAGCACTCTAGGGTCATTTAGTTCCGGGGTGAGGGAAGGGGGGAACAAATAAATAAATTTTACACATCGCAAAACAAGAGAATTCCTAAAGAGGATGAGCTTTGAAGTTAGCTGGCCCCATTTGGATTGCTACGTATAAACCACATGTTCTTGGACAACTTCCTTAGGGTAATTTTTGAGTCTCAGCTTCTTTACTGATAAAAATGGACATAATGCCAGCCAGCTCAGAGTAAAGAACTGAATGAGATGTATAATAAAACCTAGTCCAGTGTTTGGCACATATTGGCAGCTTAAAAAAAGTGTTATTTTCTATCTTCTTTCTACAGGATAGGACACATAACTCTCGTTGTAAAGCATGTGAAATATCTAAGAAAAGAAGGAAAGTATTCATTAATTACCCAATGTGGATGACAGGATTACCATGTGCCAGGCACCATTTTAAGATATAGGGATCCAGTGATGAACAAGACAGTCCCTTTTTTTTCTTAGAGCTTCCATTCTAGATAGGGGGATACGGGCAATAAACTGAGACAAATGAAAGACACTAGTGAGGAATGAGTGCTACACAAAGAATTAAACCCGAATGATGCGATGGAGAGAAATTGGGTGTCCTCGGTAGGCTGAGTGATCCGGTGAGAGCCTTTTCCGTGTGATACCTGAGCTTAGAACTAAATAGGAAGGAGTAGCCAGCTGTGTGATGATCTGGAAACAGCATTCAAGGCAAAAGGACAGCAAAGCCCTTCAGGCAAGAAAAAGATCACAGAACATGGCCAGAGCATAACAGGTGTGCCTGAGAGTGGGATTCACTGAGGACCAAGGTGAGGAGGGGTCAGATCCTTAGGGCTTTGAATGCCAAGATAATCACAGATAAAAGGCTAATCTTCCTATTATGTAACAGATTCTTAGACACTGAGAAGTAAAGGACAACAACCCAATAGAAAAAAATAGGCAAAAGGAAGTGGAACTTCCTAAGATACAGTTTGGTAATATTTATTAGGAATAGAAATGCATTTACTTTGTGGCCCAGTAATCCTTTTTCTGGGGTTTTATCCTTTTTTTGGGGGGGGGGCTTTATCCATGAGATTCTCTTGCACACAAACCAAATAATCTACACGAGGCAACCCACTGCAGCTTGTTGGTAAAGCAAGAGAAACCAAGTGCTCACTGCAAGGGGCAGGTGAAATAGATGATAAGATATTCCCACAGAAGAACCCTATATGAAAAAAAAAAAAAGAAAAGGAACGAGGAACTGCCCAATATTCTGATATGAAAACAAAATACATTGAGTGAGAAAAGCAAATGCATCACAGGTACAGTGTACTATCATTGTGTGTGTGACAAAGAGGCAAATAAGAAGAAATTCTCATTTGCTTCCATTTTCTTTAAGAAATACGACAAACTTGTAAAAATGATTACCTGCGGGGGAAAGGGGCTGGACTTAATACATACTTTTTCATATCACTAAATTATCAAGTCATCTGAATTGTGTTTTTAATTCAAAACTTTAAAAACAGTTAAAGACAAAAATGAATAAACAAGAAAACCTACCTACCGAACAAAGAATCAATAAAGGCCTTAGAACAAATGCCAAATTCTTTACCAAGTGTGTTGGGAAGTTGAAGAGCTTTCGGTGAGGGTTTGACCAGATGCAGCACACTGAGAAGACGGTGGTCCGGCCGCCACGTGGGGAACACGGTGTAGTGGGGTAAGAGGGACGCGGAGCTCTGGGAGCGGAGGCGGGGTGGCGGTGGCGGGTGAGGAGTGGTCTGTGTGAGGGGTCGGGATGCTTTAGACTAGACTGAGGTGCGGACGGAGGCCGGCAGGGTATGTCTTGAAGTGAAGTCAACAGTGCTTGGCGATAGATCGCCTGTGAGGGGCGGGAAAATATGTTTGTGCCACAAGCAATGGGGTGCACGATGGCGCTAGCAGAGTTCAGAAAGGGGTTAAATAACTCACAGATGGGTCTTCTCCAAAGGTTCCTTGGACAAGGGTGTGTACCAGCAGAGCCATGAAGGACCTTACTATGGGACGAGATGTCAAGGCGGTGAGGTCACTGCAGATGCATAGGAAGGGGGCCCTGGGCAGGGGGCAGGAGTAGGGCTCGGCCTTGCACAGTAGGCAGAGCTCTCTCCTAAGAGTAGCTTGCGTGTTTCTCCACCGCAACTCAGCTCTAGCCCCGGGGCGTGAAATGACTTGAAACCAAATCCTATTTCCGTGGCATACCCCTAACTGCATGCTACACTTCCTCCGACTATTCTCACGGTAACTAAAGAGTTTCTCTCACACACATTGGCATTCTGAGAATATGCTGAAAGGGAAAAAATCAAACGGGCAAAATGGGGACTGTCTAGTTAGGATAAGATTTGTCGTTTTTGCCATTTGCTCACAGTAGCTGATTTACCTTCTGTTGGAGCTGTAGCAGAACGAAGAACGATGGGTGTCCCTGGGGTCCACGTGGGACACACCAGCAGATGCTTCCACTTTAAGGCTAATTGGTAGGCTAGGACGAAGCTTTTTGTTTTCACCTCTCCACTTAAGATTTGATAACGAGGCTGGCCCATGGAAGGACTCCTCTGCAGATGCTTGTATTTATCTTAAATCAAGAGCAGCGACCCTAGAAGTCTGTGTTTCTGGTGAAGAAACTACTTGAAGCTCTGGTTTCCACTTTGGGGGTAGATCGTCATTATTTGGGTTGGGTTTTAATACCGATAATGCAGTCTTTTCTCTACCCTTCCCCTTAACCAAACAGAATCCATGTGTTTTTCCCCTTTTGAAATTCAGCATTATTTCAACACTCTTGTTGTCCAGTGCACTGTGTTCTCCGCAGGAACTGTGTCATAGGCAGTTTATGAACCGAGATGAGTAACAGACCAGGGTAAGCGGCTCCACCCAAATCACTTATGAAGACTTTCAGCTCCGGATCTTTGATCGGTCAAGTGCAAAAAACCAAGTTGGGTTTTAAAGCTGAGAAATTCTTGTTGTCCTTGCCCATCCTTCTTGTGCAGATGCTGTGCTTAGTCTATAAATGGATCATGTTCTGGGGTTAGAAAATACCGAGAACATGTTTTTTTCCTTTTCCGTTTTCTTTTTTTCTTTCTTTATTTTTATTTTTGTTGCTATTGTTTTTTGAGAGAGAGAGTATTGGTATACAAAGGACTTGGAGAGGAAGGCAGAGGGAGAGAGCGTGAATTCTTTTTTTTTCTTAAGTTTTTAAAAATTTATTAATTTGTCAGAAAAAGACACAGGTAGAGAGGGAACACAAGTAAGGGAAGTGGGAGAGGGAGAAGCAGGCTTCCCCGCAGAGCAGGGAGCCGATGTAGGCTCCATCCTAGGACCCTGGGATCACAACCTGAGGCGAAGGCAGACGCTTAACGACTGAGCCACTCAGGTACCCCATGCTAATAATAATAATAATAATAATAATAATAATAGCAGAAAATGGCTGAGATGTCAGCATGTGTGTAGTGTGTGTGTATGCACACTCCCGACCCTCCTTTCTTTTTAAGATTGAATTCATTTCAGTCATGTGAATCTACCATGAACCTTTGTTTTTTTTTTTAACGAAATCTCAGAAGCAGTAATTGGAGGTCATTAAAAATCAATTTAAGCTATGATATTCTATGGAAAGAGAGGTGATATCCTATGACCTTGATTTTAAGTGTGCAATTAAATCTACATTAAGGACAGTGATCAGTTCCTCTGAAAAAGGTTAAAGAGAAATTTAGACACAAATGCAGCCAATATGCCAAAACTCAAACTTTAGATCATCAGCGACATCTATAAAATTTAAACCAACTACTTGCCCATTTTTAAAAATATTGTGTTAGGGAAGAACAATGCTATATAGCTTTGGCTTGCTTTGAAATAAAAAAAAAGCATCTGCATTTGTCTTGAAAATTCTATCTGGTAATATTTCTTCACTTTACAGAATTATTATAACATCTACAAGTGGCTGGAAGAAATCAACGCTTTATAAATGATGTTTGACTAGTTAATATTAATTTTTCTATAAGCCTTTTGGTGAGAGAAGGAAGAGTAACAGAAATCAATTTCTGGGGGCACCTGGGTGGCTCAGTTGGTTAAGCAACTGCCTTCAGCTCAGGTCATGATCCTGGAGTCCCAGGATCGAGTCCCACATGGGGCTCCCTGCTTGGTGGGGGGCACTGCTTCTCCCTTTGACATTCCCTCTCTCCTCTTTCTCCCTCTCTCTCTCAAATAAATAAATAAAATATTTTTAAAAACGTAAAAAAAAGAAATCAGTTTCTGTTTTAGTCAGCTTGGTCTGCTATATCAAATAGCACAGACCGGGTGGCTTACAATGACATTTCTGTCATAGCTCTGGAGGATGGAGGTCCAAGATCAAGGTGCTGGCAGATCTGATATCTGGTGAGAGCCCACTTCCTCATTTGTAGATGTCTTTCTTCTCATTACATCCTCACATGAGGGGAAGAGGAAGCACACTTTCTCCTGTCTCTTCTTATAAGGGCACTAATGGCATTATAAGAGTTCCATCCTCATGACCCAGTTACCTCCCAAAGGCCCACCTCCAAATAGCATCATGCTGGAGATTAGGAGTTCAACATATGAACATATGGAAGGAGACAAAGATCCAGTCCATAATGGTCCACCCTCGGTCCCCCAAATCCATGCACTTCTTACATGTCAAATATGTGCATTCCATCTCAACAGCCCCCAAAGTTCTTATTTCAGCATCAACTCTGAAGTCCAAAGTCTTATCTAATTATCATCTAAATCATATATGAATGAGAATAGAGGTAGGTATGATTCATCCTGAGGCAAAATTCCTCTCCACTGTGAACCTGTGAAACCAGAGAAGTTCTCTGTTTCCAGAGTACAATGGTGAGACATGCATAGGGTAGACATTCTGAAGGGTAGTGGAATATGCCACCCAAACTATTACTGTTCAGGACCTGCCACCCCAAAATATGCCACTATGGTACATTGATTATTTTGAGCTGTAGGTACTTGAAAAAGAGCACATGCAGGAAGGGACTTTTTCTGGACTCCCCCTTATCTGGCTAAGGTTAGACCTTCCAAAAGGAATTCAATTATCATAAATACTCTCTCTGGGAATTTTATAAATCAGGGGAGACTGATTCATCATGCAAGAGAGAGCCTAGAAATTGATACCACACCGAACTTTGTCACAAACTATCATATCTGCCATCTATTCTTCTAAGGGCCCATTTATCTTTCATAAAACTCATTTATTCTCCCCTAAAGGGCTTATCTCCCCTCCCCTTTCACTTTTAAAATGATATTTAATCCTGAATTTTAAAGCCACCTCCTCTTTTTGCTGGGTATCTCCCACGTATAGATGATGTACACAGGTTAATAAACATGCTTGTTTTCCTCTGGTATGTATGTCTTTTATTACAGGGTTGCAGCTCTGAACTCAGAAAGGTCGAGGGAAATTTATTTTTCCTTCCCAATAATTCCCATTCCAAAAGGGAGAAGCAGGAAGGAAAGAGGGGGTGATGGGTCCTAAGCAAGTACAACTCCTAGCAAGAAAATTTTTGAGATCTTAAGAACAATCCTCTTTGACTAGATGCTCTATACTACAAACCCACTAGAGTAGCAACATCACCCATGGCTCAGCTGTGTTGAACCATGAGAAGTTTATTATAGTAATACTGGGTCTACCTCAAACTGTTCTGTTTCAACATGCCCAATGCTGATGGAGAGACTGTGGCAGTGTGATTTGCTATAACTCTTAAAAGAAAATAATGTGGTGATAGGTACAGATATTAAAAAACTCATTCCCTTTGACCTGTCATCCCCCAAATAAAAGAATTACCATGATCTGGTATTACTGATTCTCTGACTACGTGGTAGAACTTACCTGTAAAACCATGTGAGTTTGGCAGTGGTTTTTTTTTTTTTAATTTATTTTTTATTTTTTAATTTTGTGTTTTGTTATTAGTAGATTCTAAACCACTGATTCCCCCCCACAGCACCTTTTTTTAAAGATTTATTTATTTATTTTAGAGGGTGGGGAAGGAGCAAAGGGAGAGGGAGGAAACTCCCTGCTGAGTGCAGATCCAGATGTAGGTCTTGATCCCAGGACCCTGAGATCATGACTTGAGCCCAAATCAAGAGTTGTCTGCTTAACCAACCAACTGAACTGCCCAGGTGCCCCGAAACCACTGATTTTCTTTCTTTCCTTTTTTAAAATGCCAATTACTGTATTTTTTTTAAAAAGATTTTATTTATTTGACAGAGAGACAGCAAGACAGGGAACACAAGCCAATGGAGAGGGGGACAGGGAGAAGCAGGCTTGGCTTCCCGCTGAGCAGAGAGCATGATGCAGGGCTCGATCCCAGATACCTGGGATCATGACCTGAGCCGAAGGCAGACACTTAACGACTAAGCCACCCAGGCGCCACAACCACTGATTTTCTTAGTGACTTTATGTATTTCTGATTTTCTGTTGCTTCTTGAATTGGTGATGCTATCTACTAAGCTTTGGTCCCCCACTGCCTGATGTACCCTTTTCTTCCAGGTTCTGGAACTCAGCAAACCCTTGCCAACTGCAAGTTCTGACAATCTTTAGCCCCAAGGATGTAATTTTTTCTTGTGTGTTAATTAATTCTGTGTTACCTCAGTTTCCTCTTTTTGCCTTTTCAGCCTCTGGGCACCTGCTTAACCAATTCATTCTGTTAATTACCCTGTATTAAAATATCCAGTCTGGTTTCTGCCATCCCAACAGGACCCCCAATAGCACATCACCACATAAGTTTTCAAATTTATTAGAATGAAGTTGTTTATGGTGATCCCTCATTTACTAAAATCTCTGCAGTATCTTGTTTAGTGTTCTTTTCATTCCCAATGCATGTGCTTTCTTACATTTTTGTCTAGCTCTAGCAGTCTCTTAAAGTAATCACTAGTTTTTGGTACTTTGCCTAACTTGCTACATTGGATATACTTTCATTTTCAATGTTTCTTCTTTATTTTTTCCCCAACATAAGCATTTTACAGGTATAAATTTCTCATAAACTACTCCTTTAGGTGCATGTTTGAGTGGTACTTTCATTATTTTTCAAATCTACTCATTTCCTAATTTCTATTAAGAGTACTTCTCGGAGGGACGCCTGGGTGGCTCAGTTGGTTAAGCAACTGCCTTCGGCTCAGGGCATGATCCCGGAGATCCGGGATCGAGTCCCACATCGGGCTCCCTGCTCTGTGGGAAGCCTGCTTCTCCCTCTCTCACTCCCCCTGCTTGTGTTCCCTCTCTGGCTGTGTTTCTCTCTGTCAAATAAATAAAATCTTTAAAAAATAAT
>PITA01005587.1:85940-109003 GCA_004023965.1 Spilogale gracilis | reverse complement strand
TTTTTTTTTTTTTTTTTTTTAATTTATTTGACAGAGAGAAACACAGCTAGAGAGGGAACACAAGCAGGGGGAGTGAGAGAGGGAGAAGCAGGCTTCCTGCTGAGCAGGAAGCCCGATGTGGGGCTCGATCCCGGGTCTCCAGGATCATGACCTGGGCCGAAGGCAGTGGCTTAACCAACTGAGCCACCCAGGCGCCGCCTCGCTTAGTTTTTATTTAACTTCCAGTTAGTTAACATACAGTGTTATATTGGTTTCAGGTGTACAGTATAGTGAATAAACACTTGCATACCACACCCAGTCCTTATCACAGTCGCACCTCTTATTCCCCATCGCCTATTTAGCCCGTTCCCCCACTCACCTCCATTCTTGTAACCTTCAGTTTGTTCCTGTAGTTGAGGCTGTTTCTTGGTTTGCCCCTGTTCTTGCTCTGTTTATTGTACTTTCTCTTTTAAAAAGGTGTTCTTTATATCTCCATATAAGCTCCATATGCATAAGTCATATTTGATCTTTTATATATTAGCATTTTAATGGGTACATGGTTATTGAGAAATCAATGGCTTTAAGTGAATATATAATTGCCTCTTGTTCAGATTTATAGTAGTTGATACTGCTTTTTTGGTAATGTGTTCGACTTTGGATGTAGACTGTGGAACTTGTGTTTTTGTTTTTGTTTTTGAGATTTTATTTATTTGACAGAGAGAAACACAGCCAGAGAGGGAACACAAGCAGCAGGAGGGAGAGAGGGAGAATCAGGCTTCCCACTGAGCAGGCAGCCCGATGCGAGGCTCTATCCCAGGACTCTGGGATCATGACCTGAGCTGAGGCAGAGGCTTAACTACTGAGTCACCCAGGCGCCCCTGAAACTTTTTTTTTTTTTTTTAGGATTTTATTTATTGACAGAGAGAAACACAGTGAGAGAGGGAACACAAGCAGGGGGAGTGAGAGAGGGAGAAGCAGGCTTCCCGCTGAGCAGGGAGCCCGATGTGGGGCTCGATCCCGGGTCTCCGGGATTGTGACCTGAGCTGAAGACAGTCGCTTAACCAACTGAGCCACCCAGGCACCCCTGGAACTTGTTTTTTAACCTGGAGGAGTTGAAACAGTTAGTTGATGTGGTAATTTTAGATCTGTTTGTTATTAAAGAAGAACAGAACCAGAAAACACTGTAGTAACAAAAAAATCATGACAGAAATATTAATGTCTCCTTTTTTATTTAAGTTTATTTATTTAAGTCATCTCTACACCCATACAGAGCTTGAACTCATGATCATGAAATCAAGAGTCACATGCTTTTTTGAGTGTGCTCCGCCTGTCTCAGTTTTTGGTTAACAGTTGAGAAAAGACATACCTCAGCATATATTTTCAAGAAAATGAAGGTCTTTAGTTCAACCTATTTTATGTATTTTTGTATGTGTATATATGTTTTTAAAGGTTTAAATTTATTTATTTTAGAGATACAGAAAATATGCATGTGTGCTGGTCCAGGTGGAGGAGCAGAGGGGTGGGGAGAAGGAGAGAGAAAGGGATAAGCAGACTCCACATTGAGGCAGAGCCCGATGGGGACTTCATTCCCATGACCCCAAGATCATGACCCAAGCCAAAATCAACAGTGGGACGTTAACTTGACTGAGCCGTGCAGGTGCTCCTGACCAATTTTAAATGGTTGGTATTAATCTTATTCAAAGAATTATACTGTTTATATATTTAGGAAAAGAGTTTATTGGAAGACCAGAATGAATGCCACTTGAGTTTGAGGAGGAAATATATAATATTTGAGATAATTTGACTAAGAGAATATGGTGTATTTCCAGCCCCTTAATTGATCCCTAGACCATCAGAAACTGTATACCAGAGCATTTCAGTCTTCTAGTACTTGCCTTCGCTATATGCATTTTGTAATCCCTGGGATTATACCATTGATTTGTATTCCTGTTTTTCATGTAAACTATGTAGGATTTTACTTAATTATAATGTAGGAGACAGATTTTTTTTTTTTTAAGATTTTATTTGTCTATTTGACAGAGAGATAGGTCACAGGTGGGTGGAGAGGCAGGCAGAAGAGAGCAGGTGAAGTTCTCCCCGCTGAGTAGACAGCCTGATGTGGGGCTTGATCCCAGAACCCTGAGATCATGACTTGAGCCGAAGGCAGCTACTGTAAACCACTGAGCCACCCAGGAGCCTGAGTAGGAGAGAAATTTTTTTGCGGGTACGTTTATTTTTTTTTCTTTTCTGTTTAAAATAAAAAATTATGGGCACCTGGATGGCTCAGTTGTTAAGTGTCTATCTTTAGCTCAGGTCATGATCCCAGAGTCCTGGGAACGAGCCCTGCATCAGGCTCCCTGTTTGGCGGGAAGCCTGCTTCTCCCTCCCCCACTCTCCCTGCTTGTGTTTCCTCTCTTGCTGTTTGTCTCTCTCTGTCAAATAAATAAATGAAATCTTTAAATACAAAATAAAATAAGAAATCACTGTAGTGTTGTATGTAGGTGATAAATCACTGAGTTCTACTCCAGAAACCACTAGTGCACTATATGTTAACTACCTAAGTTTATGGAGCTTCTGTTTGGTGGAGAATGGTATACATAGAATTTTTTTTTTTTTAAAGTAGGCTACACACCCAGGATGGAGCTGAGCAAGGGGCTTGAACTCATGACCTTGAGATCAAGACTTGAACTGAGATCAAGAGTTCAAGGCTTATCCAACTGAGCCATCCGAGGGCCCCTCCTTGTCCAGAGCAATTTGTTCCCATCACTTTTTTTTTTTTTTTAAGATTTTATTTATTTATTTGACAGAGAGATATCACCAGTAGGCAGAGAGGCAGGCACAGAGAGCAGAGGAAACAGGCTCCTTGCTAAGCAGAGAGCCCGACGCGGGCCTCTATCCCAGGACCCTGGGATCATGACCTGAGCAGAAGGCAGAAGCTTTAACCCACTGAGCCACGCAGGCGCCCTAGTGCCAGTAAGTTTAAGCCAACTTTTGGCCCAAATGTTTTTTTCTTTCTTTTTTTTTAAGATTTTATTTATTTGACAGAGAGAAACACAGCCAGAGAGGGACCACAAGCAGGGGGAGTGAGAGAGGGAGAAGCAGGCTTCCCGCCGAGCAGGGAGCCCGATGTGGGACTCAATCCCGGGTCTCCGGGATCATGACCTGAGCCGAAGGCAGTCACTTAACCAGCTGAGCCACCCAGGCGCCCCTGGCCCAAATGTTTTGATGTGTTTCAGTTTAGGTGCTAAAGGCATCAGGTTTTTCCTTTTTAATTGATTCTTTTTTTTCCCTCAAGTGTCTTGTCTCATTTGATTTAATTCTCGTTATTATTTATTTAACCACTGGCTCAGAGTCATTGTAGATTAGGGCAGATAAAAAGAATGCAGATCTTTTGAGACTCAAGAGATGTCTTACAATCTCCAAATATTTTGATAATTCACAGGTAAGAGAGAATCAGGAGGGTCATGAAGACATCTCAGAAAAAGCCTAGTATTAAATGGAAAGCAGTTTCTAGAGGATTTTATTTATTTTTTATTTTATTTCTTTTATTTTTAAGTTTTTAAAATAGATTTTATTTATTTGACAGATTGAGAGAGACAAAGTGATAGAGGGAACATACGCATGGGGAGTGGGAGAAGCAGGCCTTCCACCAAGCAGGGAGCCTGATGCAGGACTCCGTCCCAGGACCCTGGGATCACGACCTCAGCCCGAGGCAGAAGCTTAAAGACTGAGCCATCTAGGCAACCCTAGAGATTTTATTTTTTTATTTTTATTTTTTTTAAAGATTTTATTTATTTGACAGAGAGAAACACAGCCAGAGAGGGAGCACAAGCAGGGGGAGTGAGAGAGGGAGAAGCAGGCCTCCTGCCGAGCTGGGATCCCGATGTGGGCCTCGATCCTGGGTCCGGGATCATGACTTGAGCCGAAGGCAGTGGCTTAACCAACTGAGCCACCCAGGCGCCCTGAGGATTTTATTTTTTAGTTGGGATTAGATTATATGAATCTTAACATTCTGTTTCCAGCTTGGCAGTTTTGCCTTGACATTTGGTTTTTGGCTTGTAAATTTCTAGCCTCCAAATTCATCATGATATAAGTATTGCCTGAGTCTGAAATTCAGCATTGCTGCTAGTTAAGTGCAGTTACACATTATTCACATGTGTAATGCAAACTGGCAGACTAAGCCCCCAGCTGATGTGTTAAATGTACTGGAAAGAAGTTTTTCACACGTTTAATTCATGTCTTTTTCTTCCCTCCCTCTCTCCCTCCTTCCTTTCTTTCTTCCTTCCCTCCCTCCCTCCCTCCAGATTTTTTTTCATTTATTTGACAGAGAGAGACACAACAAGAGAGGGAACATAAGCAGGGGGAGTGGGAGAGGGAAAATTTATGTTATTTTCTCACATGAAAGTGCTTAATAGTATTGACCTGGACTATAGTAATTGAATCACAGTTGAACTTTAGCCCAAAGTGAAAAAAATTTCTGTTGTGTGACCTGACAGGAAATTTGTCCTGTATCTGTATGCTAACTGCCTTAAGTATTAAACCATTAGGTATGTGAAAGCATATTAAATAATGAAATGTTTATTTGAAGAGCAGCAAGTTTACATTTGTGACTAAAGTCTAAGTAACTTCCGACATTCACAAGAAAATGTCCTTCTTCTCTTACCCTATACTTCAGAACTGGTAATGAATCTATAGAAAAAGAAGTTACATAGTTTGATTTAGTCACTTAGATTCTGGTTTTCCAATACATAGGAAATAGAAATTAAAATTATTTGATGTCTTAATGGTCACATGATTTTAGTTTTATTTGGTAATTAAAATTTACTCTTTGGCATAAGGCAGTTTTTGTGCAATGTAGTAGAAGAAGTACTATTATTGAGAGCTTACCTAAACTCCTTTATCTTTTCAAATTGAAATATAGCTTTGTTTAAGCTTCTTTCCAGTCCTTAAGTCTTTTATTTATAAATATATGAATTCATTACAGGGGAAACAGGATGGTGGCCATAGGCTTCTTTGGAACTGGAGCTCAGGGATCTGGGTTGAATCTTTGCTTTGACTTTTCCTAGCTGTGTGACTGTGGGAAAGCCATCAAATGTGTGTGTTCCTTAGCTTCCTAATCTTTAAAATGGGTTTAAAAGCCATTCACAAGTTGTTTTGAGACTTAAATGACAAGTGCATGTACATGCTTAGTGTGGAGCCCAACTTGTAGGGAGTGCTCAGTAGTGTCTTGCTGTTACTGTGCTTAATTTTCTTATTCTTCCCCCAGTGGTTTGCCATTACCGAGAGCCTCTTTTCTCTAAAGTAGCACCATTCTCCTTACCTTCAGCATCCCCCTTCATACCAGGAGCAGACTGAGGTGGAGTATAGTTAGCTTTTGGCTTTTATAGTATAGGTGCATATTCTTAATGAGCTTCAAACTTGAGAATGTGAAGCTTTATCCACACCCCCCCCTTTTTTTTTTTTAAGATTTTATTTATTTATTTGACAGAAACACAGTGAGAGAGGGAACACAAGCAGGGGGAGTGAGAGAGGGAGAAGCAGGCCTCCCGCCGAGCAGGGAGCCCGATGTGGGGCTCGATCCCGGGTCTCCGGGATCATGACCTGAGCCGAAGGCAGTCACTTAACCAACTGAGCCACCCAGGCGCCCCTACACCCCTTTTTTTATGCTACTCACTTGACTTCTCAATGGGGCATTGAAGTAGGACTTTGAAGTTACAGAATAGTATTCAGTGGTCACCTAAGTATTTGGGATACATAGAGGATCCCATGGGGTGTCCCAATAGAAAACTCCTGTTGTTACTCATCTGTGTCACCAGTTAATGGATGGATCTAATAGATTATAAATTAGCGTATTGTGTCGTCTCTCATGTACTGGGGAACCTGTGGGGGAAGTGAAATAGGATTCTTTTAAGATAAAACTTAAATATATACATTAATAATTATGTTTAGCTGTTCTGTTCATTTTCTGTGCACTAAATATACTTGACCTTAGATAAGGGAAATTTGAAGGTAAGAGTAGTCAAAATAGTTTGTTGAGGAGAATGGATTACCTTTGGTCCTAAGGACTAGTTAGGATTTTTGTGAGTTTGGACGAGCTAGGTGATGATAGTGAGGCAAAGGTATAGGAGGGAAAGTGAGTTTGGCATATTTAGAGAGCTTTGAAGGAATAATAAAAACCCCATAGCTAATGTTTACTGAGCACTAAGTCTATGGCAGCTATTGTGTAAAGGATTGACTCATTTAATTTTAACAGCAACTCTGTTTTACATACGGGGTTTAGAAACTTGGCCATATTTGGCCATGATGCTGCCTGCCAGTTTGTTATAATGGAAGAATTGTGTTTGTGCATGGATGAAGTTTATTTGTTGCTGTGTAACAAATCATCCCAAAACAGTTGTTAGTGAACATCATAATATTTTCACAAACTAAAAACAGTGGTGTAGAGTAGCAAGAAATGGACTATAAAAAGAATCACAGAAGATCTTCATGTTTCCTTGTAGTTAGTATCTGCTCCTACTGACCTACATCTAATAGCGTAACTTATCTTTTGTCAGTTTTGGAAATTCGTGTGACTCTAATCATACAGAATTTTCTTTTTTGCATCTGGTTTCTTTCACGCAGCATTGTTTGTGAGATTGATACCAATTGTATATGAAGGATAAGCAGATTCTGTGCTGATCTTGGAGCTCCACATGGGGCTGTAGCCCACGACCCTGAGATCACAACCCGAATCAGATCAAGAGTCTGAGGTTTAACCGATTGAGCCACCAGGTGTCCCTGAAATATTAACCTTTTTTTTTTTTTTTTTTTTTTAAAGATTTTTTATTTATTTGACAGAGAGAAACACAGTGAGAGAGGGAACACAAGCAGGGGGAGTGAGAGAGAGAGAAGCAGGCTTCCTGCCAAGCAGGGAGCCTGATGTGGGACTCGATCTCGGGTCTCCGGGATCATGACCTGAGCCGAAGGCAGTCGCCCAACCAACTGAGCCACCCAGGTGCCCCTGAAATATTAACCTTTAAAATACTCCAGGTGGGGTGCCTGTGGGGGGCTGTCAGTTAAGAATCTGACATGGGCTCAGGTCATGATCTCAGGGTACTGGAATCCAGCCCTGATTCATGTTCCCCACCCAGAAGATAGTCTGCGTGTCTGTCTCCCTCTCCCTCTGTGCTACCCCCTCCATGCACGCTCTCTCTCTCTTTCTCAAATAAAATCTTTAAAAAAAAATTTCAGTCATGTATTTGTGGTCAATATCCACACGATAAGTTTTCTTTCTCATTTTTCCTTGGAAAAACCAGCATTAAAGAATTTTATGAAGAAAAATACTGTATGATTGCAGTTATATGTGGAATCTAAAACAAAAACAAAATCCCAAAACAAAATTCATAGTTAAAGAGAACAGATTGGTGGTTACCAGGAGTGCATGGTGGGGAAAAGGGATAAAGGGAGACAGAAGGCATAGATTAGTAAGTTGTGCAGATACACTGTACATCATGGCAACTATAGTTAATAATACTGCATTGCATATTTGAAAGTTGCTAAGCATAGATTTAAAAGTTCTTTTCATAAGAAAAATGGCTTTTTTTTTAAAGATTTTATTTATTTATGACAGGGATAGCGAGAGAGGGAACACAAGCACAGGGGAGCTATAGAGGGAGAAGTAAGCTCCCTGCTTAGCTGGATATGGGGCTGGATCCCAGGACATAGGGATCATAACCTGAGTTGAAAGCAGACACTTAACGACTGAGCCACCAAGGCGCCCCAGAAAAAAGACTATTTTGATGGATGTTAACTAAACTTACCATGGTGATCATTTTGCGATATACAGAGATATCCAAATCATTGTGTTTTACATGTGCAGCTGTTATGTTTTCAGTTATACCATAAGTTAAAAAATGAATTTTATGAAGATAGAAGATGAAGAACTTTTTGGAGGCATACAGGGGAATAAGTAAGTTCAGTGGTGGTCTAAGCTAAGATGCAAAAACTTGGAGTGAGGTTGAAATTAACTTCATCCTAAGGCAGACAAAGAATACCAAACTGATCATTTTATGTCTATTATGGATGAATGATTCTTTTAAAGATTTATTTATTTATTTTAGAGAGAGTGAATGAGTGCAGGGTGGGGGGCATGCAAGGAGAGGGGGAGAGAATCCCAATCATACTCCGTGCTATGCACGTGATCATGACCTGAGCTGAAGGCAGTGCCCAACCAACTGAGCCACCCAGGCGCCACCCCGTGTTGGGATTTTTAAAAGCTGTACCAGTGATTCTTTTTTTATTTTTTATTATTTTTTAAAAATATTTCATTTATTTGACAGAGAGAAACACAGCCAGAGAGGGAACACAAGCAGGGGGAGTGAGAGGGAGAAGCAGGCTTCCTGCCGAGCAGGGAGCCCGATATGGGACTCGATCTCAGGTCTCCAGGATCATGACCTGGCCGAAGGCAGTCGCCCAACCAACTGAGCCATCCAAGTGCCCCTGTACCAGTGATTCTAATGTGTCGCCAAGGTTGAGAGGCAGTAGTTTGATTCAAACCACTGGACATCAAATTAATTCCCTTATCAAGTTGATTCTTAGAGCCTGAATTCTTACAGTAGGGCCTGGGACTTGCTGAATTAGAAAGAAGGCTTCTGTGCTTCTCTTCAGCCTCAGGTGAGAACAGAGTTAATGATTTGAAGGTCTTTTCACACTTAGTGGCTCTTCTCTTATATTCTTTGTATTCCACAAGGTAGCTGGTTAGGTAAATGTCTGTTCTTCCAATGCAGCTGTCCTAGGGACAAGTTCCAAGGTCTTGGGGCCAGTGGGAATAGGAAGCCTGTTTTTTTTTTTTTTTTTTTTTTTTTTTTAAGGAAGCCTGTTTTATTCTGGGCACAAACTGAATTCTCTGGTCTAGATTTTATTGGTAGTAAAGCTGACATATTTATTTCTGTCTGACAGTTTTTTCCCTCTTATTTAGAACCTTTTAGGGGTAGAAAGATGATCACATTGGTTCCCTCAAATCTCAAAAAACATTTTGTCTTCGTGATCCCTTCTAAGTTCTTTGGGTTTAACACAGTCAGCAGCAGAACTTGGGACGAGTCTTGGTTTGGGTTTGTCTTACAGGGCTTAGTGATTACAAGCAGGCCCCTGCATGCACAGTGACACCATGTTCTACCCACTAATGTGAAAAAATGGCAGTAGTGTACATTCTGTGGGTAAGACAGGTATGTGGGGGGAAAGAGAGCATGATCTTTATATGATTTTTCAGATTTGGTCTTTGGCTTTTGTTTTCTTCCATATAATTCTCCCAAGATTTTATCTGCTTCTATAACTTTAAACCTTATCTTTAAAATGATAACTAATCCATACTGTTTCTTTACCTGGACTTTTGCCTGGATACCTGCTGCATATTTTCTCTTGGATCATCCTGCAATCAGTTCATAGTCAGAAGGGAGATGGTGTTTAGTCATACATACACAAACCTAGATTATAATCTTAACTTTGCCATCGACTTACTTTGTGGCCTTGTTTGGTGACTTTCCTGAGTTTCACTTTCATCTGTGGAAGAATGTGGGTAGAATTTGGATTCCTTTTAGCTCTGCCGTCCTGTGACTTTCTGATCTTTTGTGGACCTCCTGTTTATTTGTAGTACCCGTACCAGTCACAATATGTAATCGTAGAATATTCAATGTACATTCTTGTCTCTGTGTTTTCTTTGCTCAGAGAGCCTCTTGGTCTTTTACTTCTTAGTCTTAACCTTCCTGTACAGTCCATTTCAATCTTGTCTTCCTTGTGGATGGTTCCTAATCATTGTAGTCCACAAATAAATCTTGTTTTCTGATGTCCTACACAGTCACTGACGTTACTGATTGGCATTCCTCAGAAAACTTCTTGAATGGTTGTTATACACATACATAATTTAACCAAATCGTAAGTAAGCTCTTTGAAGATGAAACTGTTTTATAGTATAATGCCTAGCATGGATGTACACCTGGTATATTCTTTTTCCATAATAGCCTTTTACTATTACGCCCTTACAGATTGCTTTGTGGTCACCCTTACTAACAGAGTAGGTAACTTTCACATTTGAATATGATTTTGAGATAGGATAGCTTATAAAGGGAAAAACGTGTTTTTTCCCCCAAATTTATTTAGTGTGAATATTAGTGCAGATTACATTGTGAATCTGCTCATAACATTTAACGAAACAATCCATACTCCTCTTTCTTTTAAAACTTTTGTTTTACAGTTTTTAATTTGTTTTGTTTTTGAGTATATGAAGATTAAAGCTTTAGGATGAAAATGTCATTACCAAGATGTTGATGTACTGTAAACTGATTTTATATAAATTCCAAGAGGGTGGGGACTTCGTTGTTAATAACTCTCTATCCTCTTTCTAAAAATGTGTGGCATGAAGTAGGCTCTTGGTAAATATTTGTTGAGTGAAGGAGTGAGTGAATGAATGACTAAATCTTAACAGAACTGAAAGTATTTATATTCTCTGTAGCTCTGCATTGCATTTGAGCTGAAGAATGTAGTGTCTTATTGTATCTGTTTCTTTTGTGTGGGAAGGCCAGATGAGTAATGGATTTCAAACCACACTCGAAATTTGGCTTGTATCTGTTTTTCAGATGGTCTGGTGGATAGACTGGGTTGGTGATCCCAATGAAGTTGTCAGTTTAAGGGTTTGACAAAAAGAAGGATCAATGGTATAGGGCCAAAATAGTGGTGGGAGGAGTGTCCTACACCTGGGAATGCTGAGCATATACAATGGACTGGGCAGATGGTAGGTGGTCTGGAGGAGCTTTGGAGATAAGGTGTGGGTAACCTGCAGTGATTCTTTTCCTGGGCTCCACAACAGACTTGAATGATCAGGTCAGGATCTGTCAAAGGAATAACAGTTTTCTTTTTAAAAATACTGGAGACACAATTAGAGTATACACTGACACAATTAGAGTATACACTAACAAGAAGGAAACACTAATAAAAAGGAATATATCTCTTGAAGCTTTGACCCTAAGTGTTTCAGACTGGAAGATTTTACTTTATCTTCTAGCTACATATAAACTCCTGAGGAGCAAAATAATTCTGTATGGTTTTGTGTGTGAGTGTATGTGTTTGTGTGTAATATATGTATGTATTTTTTAATTTATAATGTAATTATAATTTTTAAATTTTTATTATTTTTAAGAATTTAATTTATTTGAGAGAGATAGCAGGAGAGAGCTCAAGGAGGGAAGAGAGGGAGAAGCAGACCGTCCACTGAGCAGGGAGCCTGGATGCAGGGCTTGATCTCAGGACCCTGGGATCATGACCTGAGCCAAAGGCAAATACTTAATGAGCTGAGCCACCCAGGTGTATTTCTTTTTCTTAAAGATTATTTTAGAGAGAGACTGTGAGTGCACACTCATGAGCTAAGGAAGAGGGAGAGAAATCCTCAAGCAGAGACCCTGCTGCGTGTGGAGGCTGATGCCTGTATTGATTTTAGGACCCTGAAATCATGATGGGCACACAAGTGACTGAGCCATCCTAGGGCCCCAGATTTGTGCTTAGTTTTAAAATTTTCTATTTTACAAAGTTTTGGTAATGTGCTTATATGAAAATCATAAAAGAATCAGTGGCCATTTATTTTTCTTGGGTAGCATTTTTTAAAAAATAGAGATTTTATTTATATGAGAGAGAGAGCACGAACATGAGCAGGGGTGAGATGGGCAAAGGGGAGGGAGAAGCAGGCTCCCAGCTGAGCAGTGAGCCCGAATTGGGTCTCAGTCCCAGGACCCTGGGATCATGACCTGAGCCCAAAGGCAGACATTTAACCATCTGAGTCACCTAGGTACCCCTATTATACATTTTTAATTCTCACTGAAATACCATTTCATTTCAGAAGTCAGTATGGTTTCCAGAAAATTGTTTACAGGCCCTTTGGGACCAGTAGAAGATTTGTTCATTTGCAGATTATGAACCACTAAAATTGAGGTTGCAAACTATATATGAATTTGGCTTTTTTATTCTCTGCTGTCTGTGTAAAGGACATTTAGCCCTGTGACCTTAAGCATGTTACTTAACTTCTGAGGCTATCTCTCTCCACCCTCATTCATTATTAGACATTTATTTTTGTGAGTTTATCTATCTCCCAGGACTTTTCCAAATCTCTGATTTTATAATTTCCTACTCATTTCAACTCAAAAAACAGAATTCACTGATTCTTAGTGTTATAGGCAAAATTTCTATTTAACAAAAATCTACATAACTTTCAGAATAAATGTTAATTAATAAAATACATTTGCAGTTGGAATTTGTCTCATTGGAATGCGAAACTTGTGCTGCTTAAAGTCATCCATATGCATTTATAAAATCTTGAGTCATGGAGTGGGATTTTGAAATGAAAATTTCCAGCACTGAAGACATTAACTCCGGCTGTGTGTGTGTGTGTGTGTGTGTGTGTGTGTGTGTGTGTATTTTAAGCAAATCAACATTTTCATTTTTAATCTTAATACTGGAAAATGAGTCTTTTCTTTGTTTAGAACCTTAAAAGAAGTGGTGTCTTATGCCAGTTTTAGCGTCTTAGAAATTATACAAGGTTATCAGTCAAATTTAATTAGACTATGACAGCTTCTTTCACTAACTTTCCTGCAGTTCATTATGTTATGGGCAGTGAGGAGGATGGTTATGGTCCACACTTTGGGGTCGTATCGTGTTCATGGTAAGTAGAGTAAGCAGAGTGCACTGAAAGTGATTTGTGAGGCCCTTGTTGTGAACCTTGAACTGCTGCTGCCTTTGTTAGAGAACCTCTGCTGGTTATTTAGTATTTTGAAAAACATTTGAACAGAAAAATGAAATGTCTTTCTTAAACTTTTCTGAGTACTATTCAAACTAAAGGGAGAAGATTATTATTGCTGGAGTTCAAATTGGAAGCCAAAACACTTTATTTCCTCTGTGGTTTTCTCAATGAACTAGATTGAAAGGGTCAATGTGAAATAGAAATCTAGGTTCTGGAATTTTGTTCAGTACTAAAGTAAGATGTAGTGTAATCAGGGCACATGAGTGCTTTTTTGCTGGTGTGTATTAATAGACAAAGACCGGGGAGCTGCATGCTTGGGAGCTTTTCTGTGCTTTTACAGTCTTCATCTTTATTGTAGCCAGGCAGCTGAGGAGATGTCCCCTAAAGAGGCAGAACTCCCATCCTCCTCCCCCTTCTGCCTTTTTTTTTTTTTTCTTTTTCTTAACTATATACTAGGACATTCAATGGTCTTGCATTGACCAGAAAGACAAAGAGTGCTTTCATACTCTGGGGAGTTTAGCCCTAGCCAGTGTGCTGGGCCTTTGTTAGGACTTGCACTAGGCTTTTCTCTTTCAACACCCCCAGTCTCATTGTTAATACTTTGCAACAGCAACAGGATCAATTTTAGAATTTCACCTCGTTACTTAAATGGTTACAAAAGCAAAATCCAGTATCTTGTAATGAAAGATGTAAAGAAAAGCAAAGTTTCATTTCCTCTGATGGTTTTTTTTTTCCTCTGATGGTTTTTTGATAAAGAAAATGCTATTACTACATAAGTGCCATCATGCAAGACTAATCTTGTTGAAATTATTCTTTGTCATTTAAAAAGTCAAAATGAACTTTCTGTTTTATATGGCTCTATCTTATTTAACTTTTTTTTTTTTTAAAGATTTTTATTTATTTATCTGACAGAGAGCGATCACAAATAGGCAGAGAGGCAGGCAGAGAAAGAGGGGGAAGCAGGCTCCCCGTGAGCAGAGAGCCTGATGTGGGACTCGATCCCAGGACTCTGAGATCATGACCTGAGCTGAAGGCAGAGGCTTAACCCTCTGAGCCACCCAGGCACCCCTAACTTTTTTGTTTTTATTTAAATTCAGTTAGCCAACATCTAGTACATTATTAAATGTTTCAGAGTTCAGTAATTCATTAGTCACGTGTAACGCTCAGTGCTCATCACACCACGTGACCTTGATGCCCATCACTCCAGTTACCCCACCCCCCACTCACCTCCCCTTCAGCACCACTAACTCATTGTTGATACTTGATATTCATTCATGAAATACAGGAATCTTTTTCACCAGGGTGCCTGGGTAGCTCAGTTGGTTAAGCTACTGCCTTAGGCTCATGTCATGGTCCCAGGGTCTTGGGACCAAGCCCCACATTTGACTCTCTGCTCAGTGAGGGGCCTGCTTCTCCTTTTCCCTCTCCTGCTCTCTCTATCTCTGTCAAATAAATAAAATCTTTTTTATTTTTTTTTTAAAGATTTTATTTATTTGACAGAAACACAGCCAGAGGGGGAACACAAGCAGGGGGAGTGAGAGAGGGAGAAGCAGGCTTCCCGCAGAGCACGGAGCCCGACGTGGGACTTGATCCCGGATATCCGGGATCATGAGCTGAGCCGAAGGCAGTCTCCCAACCAACTGAACCACCCAGGGCCCTCTTTTTTGTTTTTTAAAGATTTTATTTATTTGACAGAGATGCAGCGAGAGAGGGAACATAAGCAGGAGGAGCAGGAGAGGGAGAAGCAGGTTCCCTGCTGAGCAGGGAACTCATTGTGGCACTTGAACCCAGGACCCTGGATCATCCCCTGAGCCAGAGGCAGATGCTTAATGACTGAGCCTCCTAGGCACCCCAATAAATAAAATCTTTTTTTGAAAAAATATTTTATTTATTTATTTGACAGAGAGAAACACAGCTAGAAAGGGAATACAGCAGAGGGAGTGAGAGAGGGAGAAGCAGGCTTCCTGCTGAGCAGGGAGCCTGATGTGGGGCTCGATCCTGGGTCTCCAGGATCATGACCTGAGCTAAAGGCAGTTTCTTAACCAACTGAGCCACCCAGGCGCCCCAAAATCTTTTTGTTTTTAAAGATTTTATTTATTTATTTGACGCAGAGAGGCAGGCAGAGAGAGAGGAGGAAGCAGACTCCCTGCTGAGCAGAGAACCTGATGTGGGCCTCGATCCCAGGACCCTGAGTTCATGACCTGAGCTAAAGGCAGAGGGTTTAACTCACTGAGCCACCCAGACACCCCCAATAAATAAAATCTTTAAAAAAAGAAAGTCTTTTTCACCGGTGTCTGATGGTTTTAGTGTTTTATGTTTTATTAGGTAACATGAATTTCCTTTATTAGATAATATGAACAGTTACATGGATTATTCAAAGAATGCCTCTTGCCCCAGTTGACAGGAAAAAGGTAATAGTGTTACCTTTGCCCTACATTTTGATTACATAGAAGTAAGTCATCAATATCAAATAATTAAAGGTATTTCTTTTTTTTTTTTTTTTAAAGATTTTATTTATTTGACAGAGAGAAACACAGCAAGAGAGGGAACACAAGCAGGAGGAGTGAGAGGGAGAAGCAGGCTTCCCGCTGAGCAGGCAGCCTGATGTGGGACTCGATCCCGGGTCTCCGAGATCATGACCTGAGCCAAAGGCAGTTGCTTAACCAACTGAGCCACCCAGGTGCAAACCCCCCCCCCTTTTTTTAAGATTTTACTTATTTGACAGAGAAACACAGTGAGAGAGGGAACACAAGCAGGGGGAGTGAGAGAGGGAGAAGCAGGATTAAAGGTATTTCTTAAAATTATTCTAAATTTATTTTTAAGTAGACTCTACACACAGCATGGAGCCCAGTGTGGTTTGAACTCACAGCCCTGAAATCAAGACCTGAGCTGAGGTCAAGAGTTGGATGCTTAACTGAATGAGCCAGCCAGGTGCACTCCACCCTTGGGGAAAAAAAAATTATTTGTTTATTTGAGAGAGCTAGAGCATGGGAGGAGGGGCAGAGGGAGAGGAAGAGGGAAGCTTAAGCAGACTTGTGCTGAGTGTGGGGCTCCATCTGATAACTCTGAGATCATGACCTGAGCCAAAAGTAAGAGTTGAATGCTTAACCGACTGGGCCACCCAGATGCCCACCCCACCATTTCTAAAAATATTTTATTTTTAAAGTAATCTCTACACCCAGTGTGTAGCTTGAACTCACAACCACAAGATTAAGAATTGCATGCTTTCCCAGCTGAGCCAGTCAGGCACCCCTAAGCAGAAGTTACTTTTTAAGATTTATTTATGTATTTGAGAGAGTGCATGTGGGAGTGAACACAAGTATGGTGTGGGGACGGGTAAAGGGAGAGATAGAGAATCTCAAGCGGACTCCCAGTTGAACACAGAACCTGATGCAGGGCTTGATCCCTCTACTGTAAGATCATGACTTGAGCCAAAATCAAGAGTTGGATGCTTAACTGAGTGAGCCACCCATGTGCCCCCAAAGTTAATTTTAAAACAGCACATTTGGGTGTGGAAACTTTATCAGATAGAGCTGGGCTATATTTTGCATTTTTTTTTTCTTAAGTAGGCTCCACAGTGGCCTCAAACTCAGAACTGTGAGATCAAGACCTGAGCCAGGATCAGGAGTCAGATACCTTTTTTTTTTTTTTTTTTTTTTTAAGATTTTATTTATTTATTTGACAGAAGGAGAGATAGTGAGAGAGGGAACACAAGCAGGCGGATTAGGCGGGGGAGAAGCAGGCTTCTGAGCAGGGAGCCTAATGTGGGACTTGATCCCAGGACCTGGGGCTCATGATCTGAGCTGAAGGCAGACGCTTAACAACTGAGCCACCCAGGCCCCCCAGGAATCAGATACCTAACCATCTACCAAAGCATGCCAGTAATTTTATTTACTTACTTACTTACTTACTTACTTCTTTCTTTCTTTCTTTCTTTCTTTCTTTCTTTATTTGACAGAGAGAGAGAGAGAGAGAGAGAGAGAGAGATCACAAGTAGGCAGAGAGGCAGGCAGAGAGGAGGAAGCAGGCCCCTGTGAGCAGAGAGCCTGATGCGGGCCTCGATCCCAGGACCCTGAGATTATGACCCGAGCCGAAAGCAGAGGCCTTAACCCACTGAGCCACCCAGGCACCCTGTAATTTTATTTTTAATTCAATTTTATTTTTAATTTACTTGAGTTATCTCTGTTGTCATTTTTGTTTTACATGAGTGATTCATCTTTTAATGAGGTATTTTATGCATATAGAAAGTTATTTACAGAATAATGTAATAAACAGTAGTGTACATACGACCCCGCTTTGTTGTATTCGTATTCTTGGAGGATTTTAGAGGATTTTGGAGGAGATTTTGGAGGATTTTAATGTCTTTTAATTAGTGTCCTTTGAACAGTGATTTTATCATTTGTATTATCTGTCGCTAATTTTCCTCTTAGACAAGTCATTTGTTATTAGTGTCACAGTTCATTAACTTTGCCACTACATAGTGTCTGCTGGAAAGTATTTGAACATTTTAAGTTCTGTTTAATAACCTCGGTATTAGACAGATATGTGTACTGTATGTTTAGATGCTAAGGCTTGATAGCACATATCCTGTGAAGGGACTGTAATATGTAACATGGTGAAAATTTATTCACAGTTAAATATTACTTAAGGTGTTACATTAATACGTAGTTGAATTCTGAGGGCAATTCTCTGTTGTTTTGTCATTGGTTCTACTGGTATTCTGATTTTTTTTTCTTATAAATTCATTTTTTTAAAAGATTTTATTTATTTGACAGAGAAAAACACAGCCAGAGAGGGAACACAAGCAGGGGGAGTGAGAGAGGGAGAAGCAGGCTTCCCGCCGAGCAGGGAGCCCGATGCGGGGCTCAATCCCGGGTCTCTGGGATCATGACCTGAGCCGAAGGCAGTCGCTTAACCAACTGAGCCACCCAGGTGCCCCTTATAAATTCATTTTTATTGGGATATAAGGGATGGCTTGGGACATATCATGTGGGTTATGTTCACTAGGTAAATGTCCATCCGAATCTTCCTGGGATAGCTTCTGGAGCTTTTTCTTATTCTTGGAGCTGCTGCTCTTGCCACTAGCAGCTCTTCAGGTCCAGTGCTGAGTGGCCCCTCCTTTGAAGAGTTTTTGTTGGGGATTCTCCTGTTTCCTGCCTCTTCAGCGTCACTAAGTGGTTCCTCTTTGGGGAAAGGTTTCTCAGCTGTCTCTTCAAGGTTTATACCAACCAGCTCCTTTTTGGAAAGAGACTTCTTTTTCTTGGGTTTGGAGACAGAGACAGATGGGTCTTCCATTCTGTTCTGTGGAGTCTCCGGGGTTTTTTGCTTTTTCTTCATTTTGGGTCTTTGACTTGTCTCCTCACATTTTGCTGGGTACTATTGCTGTTTTCCAAAGACGCAAGGGTGAGGGTGGCCAGCCATTTTTTCTCTTTCTTCAAGCATTTCTTTTTCTGCTTCTCCAGGTTCCTAGGCATCTCAGCAGCCGCTGCTTCTGTCTGAACCATTGCTTCCTTTATGACATCCAGATTCTTTTGTGGAATCTCTCTTGTCTCATAGAAGGACAGATGCTCTTCAACTTGTTCTCAAAGCTTCTCCCCAAATATACTTGTGGGCACCTCAGAGAAGCGATCACTTTGTGAGGCCATACTGCATTTGTTTGCGAGGTATTGGGAGATAGGGCCTTTGTTCTTGGCAGCTGCTTAGGCTGGTGAAGGTGAAGTGGAATGAGTCCATAATTTGGGATGTTACCTCTTGTCTTCAGGGCTCTGGAAATCTGGTCCTTTTGCTGGGCCCTGGGAATCTATGCTTTTTATAGTAGAGGAATTACTCTTGGAGGTCAGTATTAGCAGTGGTTTGTTGAACACCCAACATATACCACGCACTGGGTTCAATGCCTTACGTAAATCCTCTAACCTGTTTCTTGACCCTATGAAGTCTGGGTACTATTACTGTCCTCATTTTCCAGATGAAGACACATATTAGAGATGTTAAATGTAAGTTTCCCAGAAGTCACACAGGTAGTAAGTAAAAGAATTGGAATACTAAAATCATATTTGTGCTCTAGACTGTGATGTTAATAAACTGCCTCCCGAGTTCAGTGTTTTTAGAACTGTTGTAATAAACCTCTTGGACACATTCTGAATTGATCTATTTCAGTTAAATTCTGGGCTTCTAATTGAAGTATGTTCAAGTTCTTTGAAACCTAGACGTTGGCTGAAATTATTGATTCTAGTTTATATATTAGAGAGTTTTGTGTGGGATGTGTACGATTCAACTCAGAGTTCTTGGACTAAATTGGAGTCACTGGCTTGGTCCGTCTCAGTTGTACCCATTCCAGATAGACATATCATGAGGTGTGGGGGTTTAGCTACGTAACATGCTAGAGAAAAGGAAAAGAGGTTTAGGAGAAGTGAAGAACAAAGAGTGTTTTTCTAGTGGTTTGAATTGTGGTGGTTAGTGAGGCCATGTTGAAAGGGCATAGAGTGTAGGATCCAAAGGATGAGGTAAAGATGGAGAGCTACATGACTCTGGGCTAAGGCCTAGATGGAGTGGTTACACTGGGGAAACAGTAGTAAAGGCTGCTATTGCTACATTTATTTTAGCACTTTATACTAAACTTGGGCTAATGAAATGCATTGCAGCATAAATGCCAGTTTGTTCTTTTTTTTCCCCCCCGAAAGAACTTTAATGAGTAATCATATTTCCTTTCTCAAATGCACAGTAGTTCTCTGTCAGTGTGAATGAAAAGCCCTTTGGATTTTTTTTCATGACCTCATTTGATGACCATTTTTGCATGGATTTAGCATAACTACATTTACGGGGTTCTCTGGTGCCCTTACTTGGAGCAGTGTGCTTCTGGTGTGCTTACCTAGATTTACAATGCTCTAGGATTCTTATTCTGGATATTAGTGGTATTGAAATTCTGCTCCTGGTATTAGTGGGCCCTGTGTGAAAGAGCATGGTTTTTATAGGATAGCATGCTATTTAGAGTCAGAGGTGAGGTCAGAACTATTTTAGTAATTGTTCTGAGATATTTTTTCCTTTTTCACTTTATTGACATCTTCACTGATGGTGCAAAATTATGGTGGTCACACTGCTGGAGCCTTAGAATGAATCAAGATAGTGGTACCAAACTGTACTCATAATTACTGTGTTCCTCACCAAAAACAAAGGTGCCAGTTTCACTTAATATCTTTGTTTGTCTTCATATCTTTCTTGAAACAGTAAAACTTACTCATTTTGTTAAATCTTGACCCTTTTGTAGACATCTTTTTAATATTGTGTGTGATAGAATGGGAGGCATGCATAAAGCACTTCTGCTACATAGTTGTCTAATAGGGACTTTTTAAAAAAGATTTATTTGTAAAAAAAAAAAAAGATTTGTTTGTTTTAGAGAGAGAGAAAGAGTGTACATGCACAAATGGGAAGGGCAGATGAAGAGGGAGAGAGAATTTGAAGCTGACTCCACACCGAGCATGGAGTCTGACATGGGTCTTGATCTTTTGACCCTGAGATTACAACCTAAGCCAAAACAAGGAATTGGAACACCCAACTGAGGCGTCACCCAGGCATCCCTCCAGTAGGGTTTAAACGACTTGCATAAGTGAGTTGCAGGCAGATCTAACCACTTTTTTAGAGTTTATATTTATTCTTTTATTTTTTAGAGAGAGCGTCAGCGGGAAAAGAGTAAAGGGAGAGGGATATAGAGAATCTTAAGCAGGTTCTGCACCCAGCGTGGTGTCTGACAGTGGATTCCATCTCATGAGGCTGTGAGATCATGACCTAAGCTGAAATCAAGAGTCAGATGATTAACTGACTGAGCTACCCTGGCACCCTTAACCATTTTTTTTGTTGTTGTATTTTATTTCAGTTCCAGTATAGTTAACATAGAATGTTGTATTTCACTAATAGCTTTTTTATGTAATCATTTTAATGTGAAAGAATGATAAACTATATTCAGATTTGGATATTTAGCAGACATATCTTCAGAAATAAATGTGCCTGGGTGGCTTAGTTGTTGAGCATCTGCCTTTGACTCAGGTCATGATCCTGGAGTCCTGGGATCGAGCCCCACATCGGGCTCTCTGCTCCGCGGGAAGCCTGCTTCTCCCTCTCTCATTTCCTCTGCTTGTGTTCTTTCTCTAGCTGTGTTTCTCTCTGTCAAATAAATAAATAAATAAATAAATAAATAGTCTTAAAAAAAAAGAAAAAAAATGAGTGTGCCTGTTACTTCAAGGAAAACTGTTGCCAATAACTATAGTTTTTTTTTTTTTTTTTTAAAGATTTTTTTTTTTTATTTGACAGAGAGAAACACACCCAGAGAGGGAACACAAGCACGGGGAGTGAGAGAGGGAAAAGCAGGCCTCCCACCAAGCAGGGAGCCTGATGTGGGGCTCGATCCCGGGTCTCCGGGATCATGACGTGAGCCGAAGGCAGTCGCTTAACCAACTGAGCCACCCAGGTGCCCCTAACTGTAGGTTTTAAGTGAAAATTAAAATATTGGAAACTTGTATTTGCTAACATGAGTTAGACTTAATAGACTTTTCTGAGGAAAACGGTGATACTAACAGATTTTAGTTTATTTTAGTACTGTACAATGAAATGCGTCAACATTTGGCAAATCTGCACGACTTACTGTACCAGTATTTCCTAGATGATTAATGCAGGTGTTTCAAAGTTTTCCAGAGATGAAAGATTTATTTAAAATGCGATGTAGAACAGTTACTTTTAATGTAACTGTGTATGAAAAGTTAATATGGTTTCAGATTCCATATTGTCTCTGATCTTAAAGAACTACTACTCGTCAAGTTTTGGTGTAATAGCAAAAAAGAATATCCAGGTGCGCCTGGGTGGCTCAGTTGGTTAAGCGACTGCCTTCAGCTCAGGTCATGATCCGGGAGACCCAGGATTGAGCCCCACATCGGGCTCCTTGCTCGGCGGGAAGCCTGCTTCTCCCTCTCTCACTCCCCCTGCTTGTGTTCCCTCTCTGGCTGTGTTTCTCTCTGTCAAATAAATAAATAAAATCTTAAAAAAAAAAAAAAAAGAATATCCATAGTTATCAGGAAAGGCTTTTAATATACTTTTATATTATATATAATATATATAATAAAGTATGTTAGTATACTTTTCCAAACCACACATTTGTGTGAGATTAGATTTTATTCGACTTCAAAATAACGTTGCAACAGACTGAATGCAGAAGCACAAGTTAAGATTTCAGCTGGTCTTCTAGTGAACTAGATATGACATTAAAGAGGTTTGCAGAAATTTAAAACAATGCCACTGTTTCCTCTAAATTAAAAGAAAAAAATGTTACTTATATTAACATGTAACTTTTATTATTGGTACCTCAAAATAAATATTCAGATTTTTTCTGAGTTTTAACTTTTTTTTTTTAAAGTTTTTATTTATTTATTTGGCAGAGAGAAACACAGCGAGAGAGGGAACACGAGCAAAGGGACAGAGAGGGAGAAGCAGGCCTCCTGCCGGCCGAGCAGGGAGCCCGATGTGAGGCTTGATCCTGGGTCTCCAGGATTGTGACCTGAGCCGAAATCAGTCGCTCAACCAACTGAGCCACCCAGGCGCCCCTTAACTTCTTTTTTTAAAAAAATATTTTATTTATTCGACACAGAAAGAGCATGAGCAGGGGGAGCGGCAGGGAGAAGGAGAAGCAGGCTTCCTATTGAACCTGATGTGGGACTTGATCCCAGGACTCTGAGTTCTGGACCTGAGCCAATGGCAGATGCTTAACCAACTGAGCCAGTCGGGTGCCCCCTTAGTTTTAATTTCTGTTGTGGTGAATGTACATGGATATAGCCCATTTAAGCCAAACCTCTTTTGGTTCCATAATAATTTTTAACTATAAAGGTGTTGAGACCATAAAGTTTAGAAACACTGAAATAGATCATTTCGACAATTACATTTGTCACTTCTTAGTCCTTTTATTTTAATGAAGTTATTTTTTTATAGGAGAAAAAAATCTTCCCTGTCATAATCTATTAATTTAGATATTATAAATCTTTTTTAGAGATTATATCCAACACTTCACATGTATTATTTAATTTCCATCAGTACCCTGTGAAGTATAGATACTATTATTATTCCCATTTACAAATAATGAAATTCAGTCTTAATAAGTTTAAGTAACTTGCCAAAATCATACAGCTAGTCAGGATTTGAATCTCGCATCTTTAATATCAGAGTTCATATTCTTTTTTTTTTTTTTTTTTTTTTTTCCTGAGCAAGAATATGTTCTCATAATGAGATGGGAGAAGGGGCAGAGGGAGAGGGAAAGAGAGAATCTTAAAGCAGGCTCTGTGCCCAT
>PITA01005587.1:0-85840 GCA_004023965.1 Spilogale gracilis | reverse complement strand
AACCCAGGTGTCCCCCAGATTTCAGATTCTTTTTTTTTTTTTTTAAAGATTTTATTTATTTATTTGACAGAGAGAGATCACAAGTAGGCAGAGAGGCAGGCAGAGAGAGAGGAGGAAGCAGACTCCCTGCTGAGCAGAGAGCCCGATGGGGGCCTCCATTCCGGGACCCTGAGATCATGACCTGAGCTGAAGGCAGAGGCTTTAACTCACTGAGCCACCCAGGCGCCCCAGAGTTCAGATCTTAATCACATAAAACATGTCTTTATTGCCCGTTTTTCTCTTAGGTTTAATTTCAGTTAATATTAAGAGTTTTATCTAAGATTATATTTACTTGTATCCTCATAACACTGTTTTGTGTCCTTCCTCTTTTCTCATAAAGTTTTTCTTCAGTACTTTTTAAAGTATAGCATGGAAGTCGAAGACAGGGGAAGGAAACAATATTAGTTGAACGTCTGCTATATCCTTGGAAGTGTACATTCAGCTTAATCTCATAATTATGAGATGGTGGTTAATATTTATGAGGAGGTAGGGGGATGGAGATTCAAAATCAGGTCTTACTGTTCCTAAAAGTGGTTACTTTGGATTCTGTCTGCTTCCTCCCATGCAACATGAGTAGGTAGGAAAAAAAGGGGGCATTCAGCTCTTATTTTTCTGCCCGGTTTTTTCTTTTCCTTTTCCTATTCCCTTTCCTCTGTATACCTGTTAGAGTCTTCTAAACATGGGTCATCTGGATCGTTTGTGGCCTTTCTTCACAAACTGTTCACAGATTCTGTCTGTGATGCCCGCAGCTGGGTAGGTTGGCTGAAAGAGATGAGTTTCTAAGATTTAGGTAATTTGATTTGATATTTGAAGCAGTATCTGTACTCTTCAGTGATTCTTGTGCTGGCTGGAATGCCATGTCCTTTCTTCCAGTCTTCACCTAAGGAAGTGATTCTTTTGGTCATTCAGACCAAGACTTATTTTCAAGAAGAATCCCTACCCTAAAAGCCTTTTTCAAGACAAAACAGCTTTGGATTCTTAAAACTTTTGAACAGATTTGCTGGGTGATATTCTTCAACCAGGGGTTTTATAAAAAAGTTTTTTGTTTAGTTGGAGAAGGGACATTTACATAAGGAAAATGAGAAAGTGTCTTATTAGTGTTCTCTTATATAGGATACCATTTATTGAACACCTAGTATGTACAAAGTTATACTTAAATCTTTCCAACAGTTCTTTGAGGTATTTCCTGTCTCATTTTCCAAATAATAGGGTAACAAGCTAAATGAAAGGAATTACTGTGAGATTTCTTACAAGGTTGGGAAACCAGAAATTTAATCCAGTTAACAGTTGGGAGTTGAGAAGATTGAGATTAGTGGAGGGAAGGGGAAAGGCATTTCAGGCATTAGAAGTTGTAAGATCAGTCAGGAAAGAGCCTGGGTGTTATTTAGGAGAGGTTTCAATTTAGGGAGTAGAAAATAAAAAGTAAGAAAGCTTCTAGATAATCAAATCACAGGATATATGTTTGGAAGTAAAGAACAGACGGAGAGTCATTTATTCATTGATAACTAGTGTTGTTCAGGAAGATTGAGCTGATGGTAAGTAACTGTTATGAATCGAAGAGGAAGAGACTATAGTTAAGGAAAATGTAGGCAGCTGCTTCAAGTAGAGAATAAATATCTGAACTGAGGTGGTGGCCACGGTCTTGGGAACGGGAAGGTGAAGATATCTTCTACAAAAATTACAAAAATGGTATAGGAGGAAATGGGATGAATTTACAGGCTGGAATTGTATACCGTCAGTTAGTTTACACATTACTTAATAATTGGACTGTTGCTCATGGACCAGATTGGAAGAGATTATGCTGAGTGAAATAAACCAAGTAGAGAAAGTCAAGTATCACATGGTTTCACTTACTTGTGGTGCATAAGGACTAATACAGAGGACAGCAGGAAGATGAAAAGAAAGGGGAAGTAGAGTAAATCGGGGAGGGAAACGAAACATAAGAGACTTTGGACTCAGAAATAAACTGAGGGTCTTGGAAGGGAGGGGATGGGGGGATGGGTGTGCTTGGTGGTGGGTACTGAGGGCACATATTGCATTGAGCACTGGGTGTGGGGCATTAAACAACGAATATTGGAATACTGAAAATAAATAAAAATAATTGGACTGTTGCTGTGTTGAAGTAGAAATAGTATAGGTTGATCCATTTTATTTTAGCCAGTAGGATTTTATTTTATTTTATTTATTTATTATTTATTATTTATTTTTTTAAAAGATTTTATTTATTTATTTGAGAGAGAGAAACACAGCAAGAGAGGGAACACAAGCAGAGGGACTGAGAGAGGGAGAAGCAGGCCTCCCGCCGAGCAGGAAGCCCCATGTGGGACATGATCCCGGGGCTGCAGGATCATGACCTGAGAGCCGAAGGCAGTCGCTTAACCAACTGAGCCACCCAGGCGCCCCAGGATTTTTTTTTAAATGCAAAAAATGTTTGATGCAATAGAGTTTGATAAATAAATTGGCTTCTGGGTAGAATAATTATATGCATCTTTGCAGAGGATAGTATAACTAATGTGGTACTGTAACATCTGGAAATGGAGTATTAGGAAAGAGTGGTTGGGATGTTTTGTACACAGAAGTATACTGGTAGTAGGATTGTTAATTCAGAAGTTGCATTGTCATATCAGATACCACTGTCTGATGTCTCAGTAAGTACACTATATTCACTTTTTCTTCATGGTTGTGTTTTTCCCCTTGTTATCCAGGAGTTATTGATCTCTTTTTCTCAGCTTCTTTATTCTTCATTATTTTGTGTTCTGTATTAGTAATTCTCTCTTCTGCCTCATTTATCTTTGCAGTTAGAGCCTCCATTTTTTATTGCATCTCATTAACAACCTTTTTGATTTCTACTTGGTTCGATTTTAGTTCTCTGATTTCTCCAGAATGGGATCCTCTAGTGTCTTCTGTGGTTTTTTTCAAGCCCAGCTGATATCTTTATAATCTGTATTCTGAACTCTAGTTCCCACATCTTCCTTCTATCCAAATACTGATTTGGTCCCTAGTAGTCAGTCCTGCCTCTTTTTCTCTTTTTGAGGTGAGTTTTTTCCATCTTGTCATTCTTGGAGAAAGTGGTCACTTTTCTATTTGTCGAATTGAAGCTGTTCTTTTTTTAGATCTCCGGTTGAGTTCTTTGCAGGCATTCAGAATGATTTGATGGCTATCTAGCTTAATTCCTGGGACTAGACAAAATTAAGGTCTTTTCCACCATCATGGATTCCATTCTGCATAGTCTTACTATCTTGAGCTTACTTCTTCCTCCTTCCAATTAAATTAAGCAGTAAGATGAAATGATGTAGTGGGGGCAAAGCATATTTAGATATCAGCCTAGACACCTTGTATGTATTTATACAAGTGACAAGCCTAATGTTTCTATTAGTTTTATGTTCACCAAGCCAGTGATAAGCATCTTTTAACTTAATACTTTTAAAATTGTATGTTTTTAAAATAATGTTTATAGATGATAAAAAATAATTCAACAGGGGGTGCCTGGGTTGCTCAATGGCTAAGGCTCTGCCTTCAGCTCAGGTCATGATCCCGGAGTGCCAGGATTGAGCCCCACGTCGGGCTCCCTGCTCGGTGGGAAGCCTGCTTAAAAAAAAAAAAAAAATTCAACAGGACAAAATTCTGTATATAGCAAAAATTAAATCTTTTTTTTTTTTTTTAAGATTTTATTTATTTATTTGACAGAGTGAAGCACAGCCAGAGAAGGAACACAAGCAGGGGGACTGAGAGAGGGAGAAGCAGGCCTCCCGCTGAGCAGGGAGCCTGATGTGGCGTTTGATCGTAAGACTCCGGGATCATAACCTGAGCCGAAGGCAGTTGCTTAACCAACTGAGCCACCCAGGCGCCCAGCAAAAATTAAATCTTTTTACCCCTAATCCCTAGTTGTGTTTCTCAGAGGCAGCTACTGTTATTCCCTTACGTGTTCTTTCAGAGGTATTCCATTCATATGCAGTCATACAATATAGCTTGACAAAACATTTAAATTTCCCAAATCATCAAATTTATTAAATATTTATAGTACCAAGCAATAGAAGAAATTGTTCCCAGCCCTTAAAAAATATAACAAGAGTACTTTTTAAAAAATTTTTAAATTTTATAAGTAGGCTCCATGCACAGCATTCACTCCAACATAGGGCCTGAATTCATGACTCTGAGATCAAGGCCTGAGCTGGATCAAGAGTCTGATGCTTAATTGAATGAGCCACCCAGGTGTCTCTAGGAGTAAATGTTAATGGAGAACCAGGTTATAGATTTTTTTTTAAGATTTTATTTATGTATTTGACAGAGAGATACAGAGCACAAGTAGGCAGAGTGGCAGGCAGAAGGAGGGGGAGAAGCAGGTTCCCCACTGAGCAGGGAGCCCAATGTGGGGTCTGGGATCATGACCTGAGCCGAAGGCAGATGCTTAACTGACTTAGCCACCCAGGAGAACTATAGATTTCTGTGTGTTTTGTTTTGTTTTTGTTTTTTTTTAAGATTTTATTTCTTCATTTGAGATAGAGAGTTACAAAGAGAAGAGAGCATGAGCAGGTGGGGAGGCAGAAGGAGGGAGAGGGAGAAGCAGACTCCCTGCTGAGCCAGGAGCCAGATGTTGGGCTTGATCTCAGGACCTGGAGATCATGACCTGAGCTGAAGCCAGACACCTAACCGACTGAGCCATCGGGGTGCCCCCCACCTTTGATCTTTATTAGAAAAACTAGATTAACTCAAATTTTAAGTGGGTGGGGGCTTTGGAGATACATTTTTGTTCCTAAAAGGATACTGATTTTCCGTATACTTCTCCCTGGTAGCTGGCCTTGTGGAATCAAGTATTTTCAGTAATCTGACTTCTGTACGCGATAGTTGGGTGGGTTAATTTGGCTAATGACACTAGTTGTTCACATATAAATAAGGAAAGCAATTTCCTGTACCTGACTTTTAAATATAAATTATGAGCCGAGAACTCATGGGCTGCTTGTGTGGCTCAGTAGGTTAAGCGTCTGCCTTCAGCTCAGGTCCCAATCTCCAGATTCTGGGACTGAGCCCTGTGTCAGGCTCTCTGCTCAGTGGGAAGCCTACTTGTCCCTTTTCCTCTGCCCTTCCTCCCTGCTCATGCTGTTTCTTTCTTACTTTCTTACTCAAATAAATAAAATCTCTTAAAAAACAAATCTGTCTGATATGTTGCTCACCTTGGGAGGAACACGTCAGAATCAACAAGTGTCATAGGAGAGAGAGAAATCTTTGAAGAGGTGAATAAATGTTTGTTGCAAAAGTCAATCAGTATCTTTCAGAATTTTGTCAGATGTGGAACAGATTGCATTGTTCCTGGCTTCTCTTTTCATCTCATGATACCATATCTTTCACCTTAGCTTTTCTAAGCTCTCCAGAATGAAGTAGGAGAGTTCTTGGGTGGTTAGCAAGTTGCTAGCAAACAGAGTTTTCTTAATTAAATACCTTGCCATTTGAATGGTCTGGAGAAAGGAACGCCAGAATCTTTATGAAGAGCTATTTATAATAATTATTGTCTACTCTTTGTGCTTTTCAAATTACAAATCTTACTTGGTTAAATCTTTCTAGCATTCCCACAAAGTATAGTTGAGGAAACTGAAGTTTGAGGAGATAGATCATTGCTCCCAAGATAACCAAGCTAGTCAATGAGAAAGCTGGGATTCAAATTCTTTTCTTTCCCACTTCCAAAATACTTGCCCTTCCTAATGTGTAGCTCATTTGTCAGTACCTAGGGATGCACGATGCAATCTAAAAGTAACCCAAATAATTAAATTTTATCCTAAAGTATATGTTGTGTTCCATTCAGTTTATTGCCTGTAACATTAAATACTCATTACCTTATTTATGGGGCATCTGGCCAGTTCAGTCTGAAGAACATGCAACTCTTGATCTCAGGGTCATGAGTTTGAGCCCCACTATGTGTATAGAGAGTACTTAAAAAAATACTCAGAATTTAAAAAAATAATAAATTTAGGGGCGCCTGGGTGGCTCCGTTGGTTAGGCGACTGCCTTCGGCTCAGGTCATGATCCCGGAGACCCAGGATCGAGTCCCACATCGGACTTCCTGCTCGGCGGGAGGCCTGTTTCTCCCTCTCTCACTCCCCCCTGCTTGTGTTCCCTCTCTGGCTGTGTTTCTCTCTGTCAAATAAATAAAATCTTAAAAAAAAAAAATAATAAATTTGTTACCTAATTTAATAGGAGGCTGAACACTCTTGCCTTGAATATTATAATTCTGTAAGATCCCAAATGCTAGGCTTAGGTAAGGTACTTGTGTTTGTGCTTTATTCTTCCTATATTTGGATTCTGTGCTTTTTCTAGTTAGAAGATAAAGTCAGCTGTTTTAATATAGACTGGTTGTACGGAGTAGGGAAGAAGCAAAGTACATACTAGATGTGGTAGTGAATAATATTTGAAAAACTTATTCTGTGGGGCGCCTTGGTGGCTCAGTTGGTTAAGGGTCCACTTTCGGTTCAGGTCATGACCCCTTGAGCCCCACATTGGGCTTCCTGCTCAGTCAGGAGCCTGCTGTCCCTCCACTCATGCTCTCTGACTCTCTCTCTCTCAAATAAATAAAATTTAAACAAAAGTTATTCTCAAACCTATGCTAAATTATAGTATTTGGAGTTTGAAATAAGAGCTCTTTGAAGAGAATTGAGTGATTTGAATATGACTGTTGAACGTGAGAATTGAGTGAATGTAAATTTGTTTATTATTTGAGAGAGAGAGAGTACAAGTTGGGGGGTGGGCAGAGGGACTAGCAGATTCCCTGCTGAACTTGGAGCCTAACACTAGGCTGGATCCCAGGACCCTGAGATCATGAACTGAGCTGAAGTCAGATGCTTAACCAACTGAGCCCGTCCTTTCCTTCCCAATACAGTGGCAAATCCTGTTGATTTTACTGCTTAAACTTGTCTTTTTCTGTTTATTTCCATTATAGTCTTCCAAGCCATAATCATCTCTTACTTAGACACTGGTATAGTCTTCTAACTAGTCTTATTTCCTCTGCTACCCTCCTCTAATTAATGGATCTTATTTCTTTTCTTTCACCTTTTTATTAATGTAACTGTGTCTTGGTAGTCACCATTTACTCATCATTCTGTAGATGAAATGGATTGTATTCACTATTCTCTTGGGGATTCTTTATAACTTTTCCACAGTCTAAAAACAGAATTTTAAAAAGTTGAACAATAGTTAGGGAACAGAGAGGATTTAACATTCCTTTTTGGTTGCCTCCTTGCTGTTGAAATAGTAAACATTAGATGTACGGGACGGAGTCGTTCACAGTATTTGGAGTATAGAATGGGACAGGGAGTGAGAATAGAAGTTGTTCAGGTGGCCATATGGACTGGGATTCTGGGCTGCTATCTTTATTTATTATTTTTTATTTTTAAAGATTTTATTGTTTATTTGACAGAGAGAAACACAGAGGGAACACAAGCAGGGAGAGTGAGAGAGGGAGAAGCAGGCTTCCTGCAGAGCAGGGAGCCCTATGCCGGGCTTGATCCCAGGACTCCGAGATCATGACCTGAGCTGAAGGCAGACGCTTAACGACTGAGCCACCCAGGTGCCCCTGGACTGCTGTCTTTTAGTCTGTTATTATAATACATTAACACTACTGAGTAACTTAGATGAAAAAACCAAATGTAGGATTAGATGTCAAAATGAAATAAATATGAATCTATGTGATGAAGTGAAACACGTGCAAATGTAAAGTGTTCTGTGTACGTTGAAGTGATTGGTTATTATGCACAGAATGCCTCAGACATGACTTTGTGGCAACTTTATATGGAAAAATAACATGGAAAATAGTTTATCATAGACAGTGTGAAGCAGAAAGAAGTTATGAAGTAAAGAAAGATGATGTAATCTCTGGATCATTGATAATGGGAAAGTGTCTCTGGTCCACGTTACTCTCACAGGATTATGCTCCATGCCTCTTGATGAATGGTCAAAGCGTGTGAGTGTATTTCACTTGGAAAAGAGCAAAAGGAGATTTATTAACAGTTCTTAGATATTTGAAGGGTTTTCATGTGGAGTAGTGTACACTGGGTATGTGGAATCCCTGCATATGATGTTAGGTTGAATAGAGCTGTGAGGCACTCCGACTGTAATGTGGTATGGCTTTTACTGTTGATGAATTCATCAGGATTCTTTATCTTGTGAAGTTATTTCTAGTGGTCAGCTTTAATCTGTGTTACCATTTTTCTAGCGTCTATAAATTCTTAGACTCATTTCTAGATACTTTAATTAAATCTCCCCTTTGGTACATTGGCAAGCAGTACTGACCTACTAGTTTAGTGTAACTGTGCTTTGGCTTGGGTTTGTTCAGTGTGGATAGAAATGGATCTTTTCCACTTATTACTGAAGAAAGAAGTTTATTAAGAGTCATGTTAAAAAGCTGGCTAGACAAGTTTTCATATTGCTAGATTATTAGGCAGGGTTTTAGGAGATCCTTATACTGATAAGATCCTATATTGCTTTCTGTCATTGAAAGGAATGCAGTTTGCTAAGGAATTGAACTACCCATTTTCCTTTTAGGTACCTGTTTCACTATTACGTTGCATAACACTTTTCCTTGTTTGCTATGTGGATTCTTAGGATGAGATTTACTTTTAACTTCATTGGATTAGATCATGTTGATGAAACATTCTGAGTATATGACCCCTTTCTGTGATATTCTAGGTTCTGGGGATACAGAGTGGTAGACAAAACAGATAAAGTGCTTGCCCCCCTGTGGAGTTCTAAAATTTTATTTTTATTTAATTTTAATTTTCTCAAAGATCTTATTTGACGGAGAGAGAGAGGGAATGTACATACAAGCAGGGGGAGCAGCAGGCAGAAAGAGAGGGTCCTGACGTGGGGCTTGATCCCAAGACCCTGAGACCTTTGACCTGAGTTGAAGGCTTAACCGACTGAGCCACCCAGGCACCCCCTAAAAATTTTATTTTAAAATTGCATACAATGATACTCACTTTTTGTGTAACAGCTTTATTGAGAGGTAATTTACATACCATAAAATTCATTCATTTAAAAATGTACAGTTCTGGAGGACACTGGACTCACATAGGAGCTTCCGAAACCATTTTTGAATTCCGTGTGGTTGGATTTTGCTGTGAAGTGATTTGCTCTTTATACCATTATGAAAGATGACTATAGAGGGAAGACATTAATAAAACTATGCAGATACTAAAAGAACAAAAAGTACAATTCAGTGGTTTTAGTATATTTACAGAGTTGTGCAACCATTACCACAGTTTTAGAACTTTCAGATTACCTCAGAAAGAAACATATCCTGTAGCCGTCATTCCTCCTTCCCCTTTTTCATCCATCCCCCAGCCATAAGCAACCACTAATTGTTTCTGTTTATACTTTCGGTCTGTAGATTTGTCTAATTTGGGTAGTTCATTTAAAAGGAATTGTACAATCTGTAGTCCTTTGTGACTGGCTTCTTTCACTTAACATGTTTTCAAGGTTCATCTATGTTGTAGCATATGTCAGGTTTTCCATTTCCTTTTTTTGCCAGATAAAATTCCATTGTAAGAGTATACCTCATTTGGTTTATCTGTTCTGTAGCTGATGGACATTTAGGTTGATTCCACTTTTTGGCTGTTGTGAATAATGCTAATATGAACATTTGTAACAAGTTTTATGTGGATATATGTTTTCATTTCTTTTGGATATATAACTAGGAGTGAAATTTGCTGAGTCACATGGTCACTCTATTGCTTAATCTTAGGGATACTCAGTTTTCATTTATTGTAGGTATATAGGTCAGTGAATTCTGACAAATGTGGAGTTTTGTAACTCCACTACACCGAAGATACAGAAAAGTTTCATCCCCCAATTAAAGTCCTTCAGTGCTCTGTCTTTGCAGATAACCTTTCCCGATGCCCTAGCTTCTGGCAGTCAGTGAGCTTTATTCCATTCTTGTAGTTTTGCCTTTCCCAGAATGTTGTATAAATGGACTCAAAGCCTTTTCTGAGTCTAGTTTCTTTCACTTAATTAGCATTTGATAATCATTCATGGTCTTCTATCAGTAATTCATTCCTTTTCAGTGGCTGGTGGTATTTCATTATATAGTTGACCATATTTTATCTATTTACCAGTTGAAGATAATTGGGCTTTTTGCCCTTATTGGCCATTGTGGGTAAAGATGCTGTAAACCTTTGTGCTTAAGCATTTGGGAGAGTATAAATTTTCATTTCTCTTGGGTAAGGATGTACAAGTGGGATTGCTGGCTCATATATATAAATTTATGTGTAACTGTGCTAAGAACTGCCAAACTTTTCCCAAATGGCTGTACTGTTTTGTACTGTGCCAACAGCAAAGTGTGAAATTTCACTTATTCCTTATCCTCAGCACTTGATATTGTCATTTTGTAGACCTGACAGGTGTAGTGATAGTTCACTGTTGTTTTAGTTTACACTCTCTGTTGACAAATCAGGCTCAGCATCTTTTCATGTTTTTGTCTGTCATCTGCACATCTGTCTTGGTGAGGTGGCATTTGTTCAAAACTTTTGTCCATTAAAGAAAAAAATATTCTTACTGTTGCGTTTTCAGAGTTCTTTATATAATCTAAATACAAGTCCTTTATCAGATATGAGATTTTGCAGGTATTTTCTCCATTCTGTATCTTTTCATAATAGTATCTTTCATAGAACAGAAAATTTTACTTTTGGTTTATCTAGGTCATCAGTTCTTTTCTTTTAAAGAGCGTGCTTTTAATATCACATCTAAGAACTCTTGGCTTAGTCCGTAATTGCTACTATTTCTTCCTATAGGTTTTGCAGAAAGTTTTAGTATTTAAAATTTTGCCTTATGGTTTGGTACATTTTGATTTTTTTTGTTTAAGGGGTGAGGTATGTGACAGAGAGAGATTCATTGTTTTGCATATGGTTTCTTAATTGTTCCAGCACCATTTGTTGAAAACTGTATTGTTTATTCATTTAATTTCCTTTGCACCTTTGTGAAAAATAAACTCACTAGGTTTTTGTGGCTCTGTTTCTGAATATTCTAGTCTGTTTCATTGATATGCCTGTCAGTCCTTTTGCTGACATCACACTGACTTGAGGTTCATGTATTTTAAGGTTTGGATGTTTCTTCTCTGCTCCCTTCCTTTTGTTTATTCAAAGCCAGAAACGTCATTTTCCCTGTCATTAAAAACAAATCTATAATTTTCTTTTATGTAGGAACAATATAGAGCAGTATCTCAAATTCGTGAGTCTTTTTTTCCTTTCTGTCTGGATTTATGAGCTGCAGTTTGACCCACAGAGGATTTATCATGTGGGGATAATGTGGGAGATTGTGTACATTCTTTCCTAGGGATGTAGACTGAAAACGATTGCCTTTCCTTATAGGTGTACCCCGTCATCATTGCCTGCATCATCCTAGTATACTGCCCTGTGTCTAAGTAAAGAAAGATTCTTATTTCTGTGACCCCAGAAAGAAGGTAGAAAATCAGAAAGAGGTAGAATCATTGACAGAGTTCCCATACATTTTGTACAGAATAGAAATGTCAAATAAAGAATCAAGAAAATCTCCTTTAGCTCTTCCATAGTCAGTGATTTTTTTTTATATACTTATTTTTATTTTTATTTTATTTTTTTATTTTTTAAAGATTTTATTTATTTATTTGACAGAGAGATCACAAGTAGGCAGAGAGGCAGGCAGAGAGAGAGGAGGAAATGGGCTCCCCTGCTGAGCAGAGAGCCCAATGTGGGCCTTGATCCCAGGACCCTGAGATCATGACTGAACCAAAGGCAGAGGCTTTAACCCACTGAGCCACCCAGACGCCCTATATACTTATTTTTAAAATAAATTCTAAAATTTCTTTTAGAATTTAAAATAAATTCTAAAATTTCTTTTAGAATTTAAAATAAATTCTAAAATTTCTTTTAAAAATAAGTATATTTTCTAAAATTTATTTTAAAAATTGTGTTAACATACATAACCTAAGATTTACCATTTTAACCTTTTAAAAAATATTTTAATTTTTAAGTTTATTTTTAGTAATGTGGACACCCAACATGGGACTCAAGCTCTTGACCTCAAGACCAAAGAGTCATATATTCTACCAACAATCAGGCACCCCCCCCCCCCATTTTAACCTTTTTAAAATGTAGAGGAGTGTGACCTTAAGTACATTCATGTTGCTATGCAGCCATAACCACCATCCATCTCCAGGACTTTTTCATCTTTCCTAACTTGTCATGGTTCTTTTTAAACCTAAGTTCTATTACTGGAATTTCAGAACATTGCAATTATGATCTCATCTTCATATTACATTTTAAAAATGGTCTACCCGTTCAGGTAAATGTCAAGTCCTTGAAAATTTTCCAGAGCTTAGAGTTTTATTAAAAACTTGTAACCAGCAGTAGAATATCCAGTGAAGGTTGACTTTTGTCATATGTGAATGGCTAACTCATTCAGTTCCCTTTTTGGAGGATAACTTTTAGAATCTGTCAGATGTGTGTTCTGTAGTTGTGATTATCTGGATCCATACCAAGAGAAATTCTAAGGCTATTTGAATGATTCAGATGTAGGATACAAATGGGATTTCTTTTCTTTTTTTTTTTTTTTTTAAAGATTTTATTTATTTGACAGAGAGAAACATAGCCAGAGAGGGAACACAAGCAAGTGGTGTGAGAGAGGGAGAAGCAGGCTTCCCGCCGAGCAGGGAGCCTGATGTGGGACTCGATCCCGGGTCTCCGGGATCATGACCTGAGCCGAAGGCAGTCGCCCAACCAACTGAGCCACCCAGGTGCCCCATAAATGGAATTTCTAACTACACTTCATCATTAAGGAAGTGTTGTTGAGATGGGCATTTTTGACAGAAGAGGGGTACTTTGTTGCGTTCTCCTTTTGCTGTGTCACATGGATTGATGATTTTCTTTTTTTTAAGATTTTATTTATTTATTTGACACAGAGAGATCACAAGCAGGCAGAGAGAGAGAGGAGGAAGCAGGCTCCCTGAGCAGGGAGCCTGACTCGGGCCTCAATCCCAGGGTCCTGAGATCATGACCTGAGCTGGAGGCAGAGGCTTTAACCCACTGAGCCACCCAGGCGCCGGATCGATGATGTTTTAATCTGAATTGAGTATTAGTATAACACTTAAATATTTGTCTTAGAATTAAAAACTTTAGAACTAAAAGCTAGGTTTGAAATTTGAGAGTAGAGTCTTTTTTTCATGTGTATATCACTTTGTCTCATAGAAAGTTACTATTTTTGTCTTCAGTAGAAGTATTAACAGCATGGTCAGCAGCCGTTTTCTTGGCTATATATATTTATGTAAATATATATAAATTATATAAATATATAAATATATATTTTTAAACCCATCTAAGCAGTGTATGTTTCTGGGTAAACTTAAATGTGACTGTCAGGAAATCAATTTCTGAGTTAGTAGAAATCCAGAGCCGGAGCGAGGGCTTTTCTGGCTGAGCACTTTGAAACCAATGTTTCCAGATTTATATATAAAAAAGTGCAGTATAATGGTTTCTAGTTTGTTAACATTTATGTGGTGATTTCTAGAGACTTTTAGAGCAAAAACAGGATGGGAAGGAAGGTATAGGCTTTTTCTAGTTTTCAATTCCAAAATCAAAAAGGGTTCAGAAAACTCATTTTTTACCCTGGTAAATTAGCAAAACCCTGGAAAGTCAGTCAGAAGTTCGAATATTTATATATTTTGTAGAAGAGATATTAATATGTTTGATTAAGGGGTGCTGTAATAGACCCCGCTGGAGGTGTTATATATAACAACTGTATTAGCTTTCTACCAGTGGGAAAAAAATCTGAATTCCAGTAAAGGATTTTGGACCTAAATTAGCAGGCCAACATTAAATTGAATTGAAAGAAAAAATAAAATTGACTAGTTTTATTTCTCTGCAGTTTCAGTGGGCAAAGATACAGAACAATGAAAGTTTTGGTTTTCTTAGAACATTGGTATCTGGGGCGCCTGGTTGGCTCAGTCGTTAAGTGGCTACCTTTGGCTCAGGTCATGATCCTGGAGTTCCGGGATCAAGCCCTGCATCAGGCTTCCTGCTTGGGACTGGATCCCAGGACCCTGAGATCATGACCTGAGCTGAAGGCAGAGGCTTAACCCTTTGAACCACCCAGGTGTCCCTTTATTTTTAATTAAAAAAAATTTTTTTTTAAAAATATTTTATTTATTTGTCAGATAGAGCGAACACAAGTAGGGGCCTGGTAGGCAGAGAGAGAAGCAGGCTTCCCGCTGTGCAAGGAGCCTGATGTGACTCCATCCCAGGACCCTGGGATCATGACCTGAGCCAAAGGCAGACACTTAATCGACTGAGCCACCCAGGCGCCCCAAAGCATGCATTGATCTTATCAGCATAGTTTTATGCTTGAGTTTGAGGTGAGCTCTCTCTCTATGGTACCACCCAGGTAAGTAGTTACTAGCTAAGGGTACTTTACTGTTCCCTGAGGCTTGCGTTCTAGAATTTGCTTCCGTTCTAGAATTTGTTATGCAGTTTCTAGAGTAGTACAGCTCTTATCTTTTATGTAGATTTTCCCAGTGTAGAAAAGGGTTGATTTTAAATAAAATGTTATTGTGATAAAATATGCAAATCATGAATTTGAATCAAAATTTTAAGTGTACAGTGTTTTTAGTGCACTCATGGATATGTGCAGCCAGTACCATAGTCAATTTTAGAACATCATCATCTTTAAGAAACCCCATCCCTCTTAGCTATCAGTTCATTTTCTCTAGTCCTAAACGACTATTAGTCTTTCTGTCTTTATAACCTACTCTGAATATATCCTAAAAATCGAATCATATAATATGTTGTGTTACTGGACTGATTTGTTTCAGTTAGCATGTTTTCAGGATTCATCCATGTTTTGTATTAGTGCTTCTTCTTATTGCTAAATAGAATTTTTTTGTGTAAGCTTTCCATTCATTAGTTGATGGACAGTTGAGTTCTTTCTGTCTTTTGGCTATTATAAGTAACGCTGCATGTATGTAAATACTCATGTACAAGTTTTTGCAGGGACTTGTTTTCTTTCTTTTGGGTATATATCCAAGAGTGAAATTGCTGGGTCACTCGGTAACTCAGTGTTTAAACTTTTGAGGAACTGTCACAGACTTTTTCATAGTGGCTACGCTGTTTCACATTCCCACCAGCAGTGTATGAGGGTTCTAATTTCTCTGCATCCTCACTGACACTATCTTTTTGATTATAGCCAAACTGGTGGGTGTAAATGTGATACTTCATTGTGGTTTTGATTTGCATCTCCCTGGTGACTAATTATATTAAGCATCTTTTCCTGTGCTTTTTGGCTAATTTGTGTATCTTTGGAGAAATGTCTTTTCAATCCCTTGTTTGAAATAATGAGTTGTTTGTGTTTTTATTATTAAGTTGTAAGAGTTCTTTATATATCCTAGATGTAAGTTGTTTATGTGACATATGCATTGCAAATATTTTTCCCTATTCTACTAGTTGTATTTCTACTTTCTTGTTAGTATCTTTTGACATATAAAACTCAATTTGTTGAAGTCCGATTTATCTATTCTTTCTGTTGTTGATATTGTTGCTGTCCTATCTGATAATCCATTGCCAAATACAAGGCCATGCAGATTTATCTCATGTTTACTTCTGAAAATTTCTAGTTTTGTCTTAAATTTACATCTTTCAACATCATTCTTTCATATGTGTCTACCAAGTTGTCCCAGCAGGAGGGACAACTGGGTAGACAGTTTAAATTAATTTTAAAATTAATTTTGATTTTAACTGATTTTATTATCTTAAAGATTTTATTCATTTGAGAGAGAAAAAGAAAGCGAGAGGGAGAGAGATTCTGAAGCCGACTCTGCTCGGGGCTTGATCCACAACCCTGAGATCATGACCTGAGTTGAAACCAAGAGTCAGTTGCTCAACTGACTGAGCCACCTAAGCGCCTAATTTTTAAATTGACTTTCTGTAACTAATCAGTTAGTTAGTTTCTGTGTGCAGCAGATCTCAAAACATTTCAGAGAATATAATTTTGGACTCAATATTTTTGGAAACTTTCTGATTAATATAGATAATTTTCTATATAATGAACAGTGACACAGGTTATTTTTTTAGGATTAAACGTATATAGATAGTGTGTTTATTCAGTTTGTTTTTTTTTTTTAAGAGAGAGAGAAAATGAGAGAGGGTTAGAGGGGGAGAGAGAGGGAATCTTAAGGAGGCTTCTTTCCCAGTGCAGAGCCTGATGTGGGGTTCAATCTCACAACCTTGAGATCATGATGCGAACTGAGATTGAGAATTGGTCGCTCAGCCGAGCCACCCAGGCATCCTTGTTTATTCAGTTTTGACTAGTTTATTTCCGTTACAATGCTAAGTTAAATTTTGTTTCATAGGGATAATTTTGAAAATATGCTAGTTTATTTAAATTGGATTTCTTTAATTTTTAAGGTGCATATCCCTTAATGAGTCAGAACTAATATTAAAGGGAATGTAACTATTTCCAAAGCGACTGTATTTGAAACAGTGCTTTTTTTTTTTTTTTAAGATTTTATTTATTTGACAGAGAGAAACACAGAGAGGGAACACAAGCAAGAGAGAGAGAAGCAGAGATTATTAAAAGTAAAATTCAAAGAAAAGAAGGAGAAGATGTAAATTGACTGGTATTACCATATTGCCATTAGGCTTAAATAAGAAATAGTGCAGAAAAAGATCTTTATCATTTGTTTTCATCTACTGAAATCAGTTGCCCGTGTCTTCTCTATAGTAATTTGTGCAGTGGGATTTGTACTCTTGCTTTCCTTTTCAGTGAGGCAATAAGAACTTGAGGCTGTCATTTTAAGAATATTACTGAGCTTTGTTCCAGGATAATAACTTTTCTTACAGTGGACTAGGCAAAGTTTAGGAACATTCAGCTGGGAGTTGTATATGGAACATTAGTGTTTCAGCATACTGGTCGGTTTCTGTTGACTTTGATTACTTGTTTTCTAATTTCTCAAAATCGGTTATGATTGTCATTGATCAAGAAGCTTCATCTTAATGATAGAGTTCATCATTCATGAAATTTCAGTATACGTGTGTGCTTAAAATATTATTGGTCTCTTTTTTTTTTTTCCCTGACAGAAGTAGGGAACATTCAGATCATTATGTAATCTCATAGGTCTTTGAACTTCTTTGATGATACTTGGTCTCTGAAAATTTTTTATCTGCCTAATTGACATTTAATAAGGAGAGTATGTAGTAAGTACTTTAATAATCAATTTAGAGTCTACTATGCTTTAATATTTACTACTCCCTAATCTTCAAGTTCTGTTTATTTCTGAAATTTGTTAATTTTTATTAGAAAACGAAAGTGGGGAATTAAAAATATTTTCCATTTGTATTTCTTTTTTTTTTTTTTTTTAAGATTTTATTTATTTGACACAGAGAAACACAGCCAGAGAGGGAACACAAGCAGGGGGAGTAAGAGAGGGAGAAGCAGGCTTCCCGCTGAGCAGGGAGCTCGATGTGGGGCTCGATCCCGGGTCTCCGGGATCATGACCTGAGCCGAAGGCAGTCGCTTAACCAACTGAGCCACCCAGGCACCCCCCATTTGTATTTCTACTTAGAGTGTTAAATTCAGTTATTACATACCATCTCTAGGTTTTAACAAAACTGATTTTGCTTATATTTCCTGATGATATAATTTATAGCAGTTTGAACCACAGCAGTGTCAAGAGGGTATGCATACTTATGAGATTTTAAAAAAATAACATGCTCTAGAGCATTGCACATGCATATTACATGTTTGATTGTTCATTGATTGAATTAGATTTTTTTTTTTAAAGATTTTATTTATTTGACTGAGAGAAACACAGCCAGAGAGGGAACACAAGCAGGGGGAGTGAGACAGGGAGAATCAGGCTTCCCGCCGAGCAGGGAGCCCGATGTGGGACTCGATCCCAGGTCTCTGGGATCATGACCCGAGCCGAAGGCAGTCCCCCAACCAACTGAGCCACCCAGGCTCCCCGATTGAATTAGAATTTTAAGTGATACTCTGAGAGAAGCCATTTGCTTGCTACCTTGAGCCCAAAGGTAAATAAATCATCCAGTGACTTATGCTGGAGATACAGAGGTTGGTGAAAGCTGGTAGTAAGCTTAATGCAGGCAGAATTAGGATGAGATATATTGTAGTGAAAGAGATTTATATGCCTGTCATTTCTTTGAATTCACTTATTTATGGAGAAAATGCGTAGAAGTGCCTATTTCATACTAACTTACAGAGTCTGTTTTTAGTGGACATGGGGCTAAACAACTTTTTTAGCGAGATATTATTCACATACCATAACATTCACACTTTTCAAGTTTTTTGGTAGTTTTTAGCATGTTTATGAAGATAGGTAGTCATCACCACTAAGAGTTAAAGGAGAAAATTACTTTGTAAAATAAGCTCACTTGGTTTGATACATTACCTGCCCAGTCTGTAGTACTAAGTATTCATTTGCCAGAAGCATTCATTTGGGCAGAAGATTCAGTTTGGGCCAAGAATTTGGAACTTTCTGGAAGTTTTGGGGTGACACTTCATTGGCTCTTCTGTGGGATGAACTCATTTAGTTCTGTCATGTGGATAGGGGCAATCATATTTTGACCAGCTTGATACTGTTTTTATTATGCAGTAAAGTGTTCTGTCTGTGGACATACTGATACAATAGAAAGAGAGTGGTTTGTTTTATTAATCAATTAATTAATTAATTAATTAAATTAATTAAAGAAGAATGTGATCTTTAGAATCTAGGGAGACATGGCCTGACCACTTAGCCTTGTTAACTTGGACAAATTACTTCTTGCTAAACCTTAGTTTACAGGAGATACTGTAGAATGGTTCATTGAAGACAACATAGTTGGTTAGGCTTGCAGGCTACTTTAGATTCACATCTGACTTCTAGTTTCACTTTTATTTTTTACAGAACTGTCTTTTTGTTTTAAAATAAAATTAAAAAAAAAAAAGATTTTATTTATTTGACAGCGAGGGAACACAAGCTGTAGGAGTGAGAGAGGGAGAAGCATGCTTCCTGCTGACCAGGCAGCCCGATGTGGGGCTCGAGCCCGGGATTCCGGGATCATGACCTGAGGTGAAGGCAGAGGCCCAACCACTGAGCCTTCCAGGCGCCCCTAAAATAAATTATTTTTACTCAGAACTTCTTTTTAAGAAATAGTTTATTGGGGTTGTTAAGCATCTGCCTTCGGGTTAGGTCATGATTCCCGGGTCCTGGGATTAAGCCTCCTGTTGAGCTTCGTGCTCAACGGGGGAGCTTGCTTCTCCCTCTCCCCCTCCCCCTGTTTGTGTTCCTTCTCTCCCTGTGTCTTTGTCAAATAAAAAAATAAAATCTTAAAAAAAAAAAAAAAGAAAAACAGTTTATCAATCCACAGTGTTCTGTATTTGTGCCCCAGGAGAAAGAATGTTTGTTACTGGGACTATTGACCATGTAATGATTGCCTCTTTACAAATCTTGTAATTACATTTTAGCCAATAAAATAATTACTAGAAATCAGAAAACTTAGCCTTCCTTTGTAAAGTTAAATGGTGTGGCTCAACCTTTGGGGCATAGAACTGAGAACTCATTTGAGAACTTACTCTCATAGTGTGAGAATTAACCTTAGCTAGAAAAAGCAATAGCTGTTGGCTTTGCAGAAGAAAACATGGTCTTATATTTTCCACTATTCATGTAACCACAATGCAGTACCATAATTCAAAGAAAGTTTTATTTTATTTTTTTTATTTGACAGAGAGATCACAAGTAGGCAGAGAGGCAGGCAGAGAGAGAGTGGAGGAAGCAGGCTCCCCACTGAGCAGAGAGCTAATGCGGGCCTCGATCCCAGGACCCTGAGATCATGACCTGAGCTGAAGGCAGATGCTTTAACCCATTGAGCCACCCAGGCGCCCAGCTTTGAGGGTTTTTGCTTTATTTTCCCTCTCCCACCTCAGTAAACAATTACTACTTACATATAAAGAATCTATCTTCTAAAGGTTCAGATTTTTTTAGTGGTCATTCATACAGTTATTATTTGCACCTGTCATTTTGTCTTCCAAAGTGTTTCATTGAATTAGAAAGTATTATGATGTGAGAAGTATGAAGTATTTGTTAAGGTTTGAGGAAGCATTCTATTTCATTTTGGGTTTATTAGGTCCATAGTCATTTTTTAAAAAATATGGTTGAATTATTATAGAAACACATAATACAGTTATGTAATCCTGCTGTCTGGAGAGAATTGCTATTAATCTTTCGGTTGTCTGGTTTTTTTTTTCTTTTCTTTTTTTTCCTGATTGTCATTCTTAAAGATGTAAAATACCACTTTACCAGGTAGATGGAGCTCACATCATTTGGTTTTGAAGCTGAATAAAATGATAGTCTTTTGTCTTTTAACAGAATATCCTGGGAACATGCTGAAATACTTTAAATATTATGCTGGAGAGCTTTTTTTTTTTTTTTAAATGGGGAGTTGGTGGCTAGATAAGGGGAAAGTAGCAGCTAAAATAGAAAAACAAGGAAACAATTATATTTGCCATTTCTGTGTAGTTAGCAGAACAGTGTCTTTGTCAGTAATTCCTATGTATCTTCCTGAATATCCTGCTTATACTTCTTTAGTCTTTTTCTCTAGAAAGAAAAGGTGGTGGAGTTTCATCCTGGACCTAAAGTGTGGAGGCTTATGTAATTTTATTTGTTTTGAGTTGCCATGGAATGTTTATCATGGGAATCACTTTTGGAGAGATTGATCTGATTACATTAAGAAATTTGAAATATTTGTTTTCAGTTTTGTAGAGAAGTAAATGAGTAACCTTACTAATTGGGTGACGAAAGTTGGGTCATTGACAGAACCCTGTGACGGGAATTTTCTGTTAATGCTAAAGCAAGGCAGTTTTGAGTTTTCTTATCCTTAACTCGCTCTTCTAGAATCCCTAGAGGACCTGTGCAACAGCCCCTCGAGGACCGAATCTTCACTCCTGCTGTCTCAGCGGTGTACAGCACGGTGAGTACCTGAGATCTGCTGTCGCAGTGCCTAACTTTTTGCAAATGAGCCTTTGATATCACAGCAATGTTTGTTTGACTGGCACATAAAAAAGTTTTTGACAAAAGGTTCATTAAAATCCCAAATTGAATTAGGTGTATTTAATCATTTTAATAGGTAAGTCTGAAACAAACATTGTCTTAAGATACATTGGCTCATATACCTGTCGTCTTTTTCTTCCTTTTTCATCTTTCTGTAAATCCACTTCTGGCCTTGTCTTGTGACTCTTTAGAACACTGAGTTTTAACTTTCTTTTTTAGTACTAATTTTTTTTTTAATTTTAATATTTAAAAGTTTTTCATTTTTTCCCCTTCTTTGATTATAACAAAATGCAAAAGAAGTTTGGAAATGAGAACGTTGGTTTTGATCTGGGAAATTTAATTTTTTATGTTAAATGATTAATTCAAATTCATAAATGAGGGGAAATTTAAATGATAGAGGTTAAAGGTCATAAAATTACAAGCAGATTTCAGGTGTCTCACGGTGAGCCTAAGGGAATTTAGGGAGAACAGATGAGTCAGACATTTTTTTATTGTTTCAGTTTATCATACCAGTAATTCCTCACCTTCCAAATAGAGTGCTTTAAAGAAACAGAGAGTGGTTAGAAAGATGAGTAAATAAGTCATTGTAATCTGAAGTGATAAGATAAAGCAATGATTCTTATTCTTTTGCATTATGAATTACTTTAGAATCTGAACGTTGCCACAGTGCTTTCTTCTCCTAAAAGAGCATATCCCCAGTGTTTACGTATAATCTCAGAATTTCACAAATATTCATTAAACCATTCATCAGCCCAAGGTTAAGAACCTTTAATTAGGGGCGCCTCGGTGGCTCAGTTGGTTAAGCGACTGCCTTTGGCTCAAGTCATGATCCGGGAGACCCGGGATTGAGTCCCACATTGGGCTCCCTGCTCGGTGGGAAGCCTGCTTCTCCTTCTCTCACTCCCACTGTTTGTATTCCTTCTCTGGCTGTGTTTCTCTGTGTCAAATAAATAAAATCTTTAAAAAAAAAAAAAAGAACCTTTAATTAGAGATGCAAACATGCTATATATGGGAAAGGAGGAGGCTACTTCATTAAGGAAGTGGCACTAAGCTGGTAGGCATAGAGCTTCTCTAGGCAGAGTGGGGAACACAAGGCCTTCTAGGAAGTTAAAATTCAGAGGCATGCTTAATGGAATGGCCAGTAGTCAGCTTAGTGTGGCAGTGTTCTGTAGCAGATAGTAGATAGGTTTTGGAAGTTTTAAGATTGTTATGAAGGGGCGCCTGGGTCACTCAGTGGGTTAAAGCCTCTGCCTTCAGCTCAGGTCATGATCTCAGGGTCCTGGGATCGAGGCCCACGTCGGGCTCTCTGCTCAGCGCGGAGCCTGCTTCCTCCTCTCTCTCTGCCTGCTTGTTATTCTTCTCTCTGTCAAATAAATAAATAAAATCTTAAAAAAAAAAAAAAGATTGTTATGAAGACTTAGAACTTTATTGTGCAAGAATGGGTAACTTGTTTCATGGAAGTAAGTCTCATTTTACACCTATTATAGATCAATTAACACTTGTAAATTATTTGAATCCCCTGACTCTTCAAATGGACTCCATTTGGATGACAGATTGCCTGATCATCCTAGTAATTGAGAACCTTCAATTTACTTTGAGAAACAATCTTAAATTTTTTTCTGGCATAAACTTTCTGTAGGCCAAAGGGTTTTGTTTTGTTGTGTTGTGTTTTTTTAGTACTGACCTTAAGGGCATCTTAATTTGCCAAAACTCTTAAAATATATATATTTTTCTAATTATAAATGTACTCTTTGGGCTCCTGGGTGGCTCAGTTCGTTAAGCCACTGCCTTTGGCTCAGGTCATGATCCTGGAGTCCCGGGATCGAGTTCCACATTGGGCTCCAGCTCCACGGGGAATCTGCTTCTCCCTCTGACCTTCTCCCAACTCTCATGCTCTCTCTCCCTCTCTCCCTCTCAAATAAATAAAATAAATAACATATTAAAAAAAAAAGAAATGATTTGATTTTTAAAAAGTACTCTTTGCCATTCAATTTATATTTTCAAGGTTAAGATAAGTAAAAGAAAAAAATGAAAATTTCTAGTAATATTGAGTGATTTCTAGAAGCAACTACTATAACCATTTTTTTGGTATAGTTTCCTTTGCCTTTTTTTCTGTGTTGTAGGCTCTATACAAGATATTTTATTCTATTTTGTTAGTTTATATTATAATGTTAGCTTTTCCTATGCTATTTGAAACATGTCGTAAATATTAAATGGTTGTCTATTTTGTCATAAGATTTTAATATTCACAGAACTTTGGACAGATATTTCTTGATCTTTTAATGTGTGTTAGGCACTGTTTGGCATTGTGGATGAAGTAGTGAGCAATCCAAACCCACTGTACTCATAGAGTTTATACTGTTCTGTGGGATAGAAAGAAAGTAAACAAATATATGGGCAATATAGTAGGTATGAATACGTGTCCTGATGAAAATGAAGTAGTATAAAGGGATGGAGAATGACTGGACAATCCTGGACATTCTGTCTAAAGGCATTTAAGTAGAAAGCTAAAAAGTGAAGGAGTGAGCTTTGCACATTTCTAGGGAAAGCATATACCCAGTAGAAGGTAGTGCAAAGGCCTAGGGATATCGGTGTACTTAGTGTGGTCTTAGAACTGCAAGGAAACTAGAGTGGTTGGAGTGGAGAGAGGGTGGGGATAGAATTCAGGGAAGTATCTGGAGCATCGGATTATATAGGACATTATTTACTATGGTAAGAATTTGGAGATTTTAATCTAAATGTGATGGAGAGCCGTTAGAAACATAAAAGCAATAGGTGTGAATTTCTGTTTAAAGGCCACTGTAGCTATTCCATAGAGAGTAGACTGATGAGGGCAGATGGCCGTAGTGGCGAAGTGGAAGCAAAAGATGAGTTAAGAGGTTATTGGGTGCCTGGGTGGCTCAGTGGGTTAGGCCTCTGCCTTCAGCTCGGGTCATGATCTCAGGGCCCTGGGATCGAGGCCCACGTTGGGCTCTCTGGTTAGTGGGGAGCCTGCTTCCTCCTCTCTCTCTCTGCCTGCCTCTCTGCCTACTTGTGATCTCTCTGTCAAATAAATGAATAAAATCTTTAAAAAAAAAAAGGTTATTATAGTTGGAATGCAAACTGGTGTAGCTACTCTGGAAAACAGTATGAAGGTTCCTCAAAAAGTTGAAATAGAGCTACCCTATGTCCCAGCAATTGCAGTGCTGGGTATTTACCCCAAAGATACAAATGTAGGATCTGAAAGAGCCGGTGCACCCTGTTTATAGCAGCAAAGTCCACGATAGGCAAACAATGGAAAGAGCCTAGGTGTCCATCACCAGATGACTGGATAAAGAATATATGGTATATACATATACAATGGAATATCATGCAGCCATTAAAGATCATATATCTTACTATTTGCAATAATGTGGATAGAACTGGAGGTTATTATGCTAAGCTAGATAAGTCAATCAGAGAAAGGCATTTATCATATGATTTCACTGATACGAGAAATTTGAGAAACAAGACAGGTTCATAAGGGAAGGGAGGGAAAAATGAAATAAGACAAAACCAGAGACGGATACAAACCATATAAGAGACTCTTAATCTCAGGAAACTGGGGGTTGTTGGAGTGGTGGAGGGTCAGAGGGATGGGGTTGCTGGATGTTGGACATTGGGGAGGGTATGTGCTATGGTGAGTGCTGTGAATTGTGTAGGACTGCTGAGTCATAGACCCATACCCTTGAAACAAATAATAGATTATATGTTAATTTAAAAAACCCTAAAAAATTTATTATAGTAAAACAAGCAGAAGATGATGGTGGCTTCCTCTAAGGCAGTACAGAAAAAAGAGATGAGTAGTGGAATATGGTATGTATTTTGAAAGTAAACTCAATAGGATATCACGATAGCATGGATATGAGATATGAAAGATGAGTAAATGGTGTTGTAGGGATTTAGCTTGAGTAACTGAATGAACATGGTACTTTTCATGCAGATGAATCAGGGTTTTTGTTGAGAAAAATCAATAGGTGAAAACATTATTTAGGTGAAAAGTAAACATTAGGTTGTCTCTCATGTTTCCTATTAGAAATAACTTATTTGAATTTAAAGCCTTTTCTGAATTTTTTAAAAAAGATTTTATTTATTTGACAGAGAGAGAGGGATCACAAGTAGGCAGAGAGGCAGGCAGAGAGAGAGGAGGAAGCAGGCTCAATGTGGGCCTTGATCAGATATGACCTGAGCTGAAAGCGGAGGCTTTAACCCTCTGAGCCACCCAGGCGCCCCTTTTCTGAATTTTTGATTATTTTTGTAGAATAGCTTCCTAGAAATGAAATTACTGAGTTAAAAGTGTAGACATATTTTGTAATTCCTCATAAATGAAGACATTTGTAAACGTAGTGCTTTAGAGAGGAGGTTATCCAAATCTTGTGAATGATAGCACAGTGCCTGTGACAGAGTTTACATGTTTTGAAACAAAGGATTTGAATTTATTTTTGAGTTAGATCAAATTTGACTTTTACTATTTGAAGCCACTACTATATATATAGTGCTTTAGTCTATGAAAAAAGTGGGTGCACCAAGTATATATAGTGCCTATTCTGGAAGGACAGGAGATTTTATTTTAGGCAATAAGAAGTTCCCTTAAAATATGGCAGTCTTCACTTTTTTGATCAATTGTTTCCATTCTTAGCAATTTAAGTCTCTGCCTTACTTTTACAGTCTTGTGCACTTTAACTGAATGAGTAGGAGAGTAGTGACCAGGTGCTTTGACATTTTTAATCCCCCTTTTTCTCAGTCCCAGGATATGTATTTGTTACTATTTCTCTAGTGTCTAGGACAATTAGTATAATTTCTGTCATAAAATACAGGCTAACCCTCAGTTCACCTCCTCCTGTCTCTCACCATATGGTGCCCATATGTTACTTTAAATGAGTTGGTTGAATTCCTTGAAAGGCAAAAATGAATCCTGGCCAGTCTTAAAAAATTATGCAATCAAACATTTTACTTTTTTATGTTTGTTATGCAGGTTTTGTGCCCTTATGTCAGCATTTTAGATAGATTTTCTGTTGGTAATCAAAGTAGCATCAAAAGGAGGACATTTCAGGATTTATTTATTTTAGAGAGAGAGAGGTGGGTGTGAGGGGAGTGGGGGAGAGAGAAAATCCATGCTGAGTGTGGAGCCTAACATGGGGCTCAGTGCCTGGACCCTGAGATCATTAACTGAGCCAAAACCAAGAGTTGGATGCTTAATCAGCTATGTCACCCAGACCCCCCCGGACTCAGTTTTTATAATGCTGTCATGTTTCATGTTTTAGGCTAATTATCATTTATTTATTTATTTTAGCCTGATTTATAGAAGTTTCTCTTTGGAACATTAATCAGGACTGGGAGAGATACTTTTGTCATTATTCCATATTAGCCATAATTTCATGAGAGTGATTGATTATATGAACAAAATAAATAAGAATAAAGCCAGTAGATTTTAAGCTTTAGTAAGAGAAATATATATTACATGACAGAGAGGAAATGGCAAAACTGAAGAGGAATGAGCTGATTTGAAGTATATTTATTAATAACTTTTAATTGGCATGCTTCTGATAAACAGCCTATGAAATTTTACTGTGTTGTATATTTTTGGCTTAATATTTTATTTAGAGAACTTATATTTTATGATTGTTAAGCCAGTATTTATTTTTTTAAGTGGGCTCCATGGCAGCATAGATTCCAGCATGGGGCTTGAACTCACCACCCTGAGATCAAGATCTGAACTGAGATTAAGAGTTGGTTGCTTAACTGACTGCATCACCCAGGTGCCCCTAAGCCAGTATTTTTAATAAAATTGCAGAAATAAACAATACGAAATTTCCTGGAATAATGACTTTACTACCAGAAGCAGCAATCACACATATTCTGGTGGATTTGAAGAGTTGTGTTATTAACTATTTCTGCAAAATTCTTATAAATAATCTGAATAAATTACTCCTTAATGCTGTAACATTTATCCTTTTTAGCCAGCTTATATTTTTAAAGTTATTGATTCTGTCATATTGTAGTTCTGTGACATCTAACTAGAAAATAATGCTTTTATGGTTTTTCAGTCACTGATGAATACTGAGTAGGCCAAAATGTCAGTGGAGATACCTGCACAGGGACAAAATTTAGCATGGGTTGATCAAGACTCCTTAGACAGTTGTATCCAGCAAGATGTAAATCCACTTAATTGTCCTATAATCAAGTCCAGAATGACAATCCATTTTCCCCCCCAGTGGTCAATATGCCAGTTGTACTGATGATTTGTTTATTTAGACTTTTTTTTAAAAAAAAACAGCTTTATTAGGGTATATTTGACAGACAGTATATATAGAGCCAGTGATTGAAATATATCTAAAGTGTACTATTTAAAGTGTATAATTTGGTAAGTTTTAACATATGTATATACCCACGAAAACCTTTGCTACAATCAAAATTAATATGCATCATTCTTTCTTTTTTTTTTAAAGATTTTATTTATTTATTTAACAGAGAGAAACACAGCTAGAGAGGGAACACAAACAGGGGGAGTGAGAGAGGGAGAAGCAGGCTTCCCGCCGAGCAGGGAGCCCGATGTGGGGCTCGATCATGGGTCTCCAGGATCATGACCTGAGCCGAAGACAACCGCTTAACCAGCTGAGCCACGCAGGCTCCCAGGCCTTCTTTTTTAATACAACATTGTATTGTGAATAATTTCCCATGTTATTATATAATACTTTAAAACATTATAAGCACAAACATCATGTCAATGAGGTGAACCATAATTTCCATAATGAATTTAAAAGCTAGTGTTTGGCTTAAAGATTCTGTATATTTTCTGTTTTAAATAATTTTGTGATATATACATATGCATAAATAAAATACATATATGTGCGTATTTTTGTTTAAATAGGATTATTTCCTTAGGCTTAGATCCTCAGAAGTGCCTTAGTATGTTAAAATAACACACACACTTTTTTATTTTATTTTTATTTTTAAAGATTTTATTTATTTATTTGACAGAGAAACAAAGCTAGAGAGGGAACAGAAGCAGGGGGAATGAGAGAGAGAGGAGCAGGCTTCTCCCTGAGCAGGAAGCCTGATGTGGGGTTCAATCCCAGGACCCTGAGATCATGACTTGAGCTGAAGGCAGAGGCTTTAACTCACTGAGCCACCCAGGTGCCCAGTAACACATACTTCAAAGATAATCAATTTTATTTATGTATGTATGTATTTATTTATTTATATTTTTGAGATTTTTTATTTATTCATTTGACAGAGATAGATCACAAGTAGGCAGAGAGGCAGGCAGAGAGAGAGGAGGAAGTAGGCTCCCTGCCGAGCAGAGAGCCCGATGTGGACTGGATCCCGGTACCCTGAGATCATGACCTGAGTGGAAGGCAGAGGCTTTAACCCACTGAGCCACCCAGGTGCCCAACGATACTTAATATTTTTGACATATTAAATAGTTAATGGCAGGTTATGTTGCTGCAAACAGTATAGGAGTGTATCCATTTCATTGTATCTGGTGTTCCAGGTTTTCATGTTTTAAAAAAAATTGTATTTTATTTATTTATTTAGAGTTATAGTAGGAAGAGGGGCAGAGGCAGAGGGAAAAAGAATCTCAGGCAGATTCTGTGCTGATCATGGACCCATTTTGGGGCTCGATCTCACAACCCTGGTGTCATGACCTGAGCTGAAATCAAGTCTGTCGCCTATCCTTTTGAGCCACCCAGGCACTCTAAGGTATTTGCATTTTCAATTGTGTTTGCTAGCTTGATTGGTTAAAAGTGCTCTTTCACAGTTCACAAATTAGCAGGTTTTAGGTGGCTGTGGAACAGTGTTTGACATTGGTAAAATGATGTCATTTTGTCTTTAAAATTAGTGAACGTTTAAAAAAAAAAATTAGTGAACGTTTAATTATTACCCATTTCTCAGTTGTAGAAAGACAATAATTAGGAATGTTTTGGGACTTTTTTTTTTTTTTTTTTTTTTTTCATCTTTCATGCGACGATCCTTTTTATTATTGAATAAAACCAGCCCAGTTGCCTCTTTTTTCCTCTGCCAACATCATCAGATCTATAAGACATTCTACTTTTGGGACTTTTTAAAAGCGTTTTGTTTTTTCCCACTCAGTATTTTTACATTATGGAGTATAGGAAAGGAATGAAATTTTCCTATTTGTTGTGATAAAAAGGATTTATAAGAATATTATAATAATATTGTAGTTTTACAGTTATTATTGTCACTTTTCTCCAATAGCATTGCTGATACGTGAACACAGAAATCTAGATTTTTGTGTTTGAAATTTAAATAAAAGATGAAAATCACATTCAGATTTCTTTTTTTTTTTTTAAATATAATTGCGGTAAAATATGCTTAACAAAATACCACCTTAATCATTTAATTTTAAAATTATTTTTTAAAAAGTTTATTTATTTGTTTAATCTGTACATCCACTGTGGGGTTCAAACTCACAACCGCAAGATCAAGAACCACATGCTCTTCTGACTGAACTAGCTAGGCATCCCCCGTCTTAATCATTTTAAAGTTGTACTCATACTCGCACATTTTTGTGCATCCTCATCACCATCCATCCCTAAAAGTCTTCATCTTAAAAACTGAAACTCTGCCTATTACAAGAACTACAACTACTGTATAACAACTCCTCATTTCCCGTCCCCTGAGTCTCTGGAAACCACCATTCTGCTTTCTATGTCTATGATTTTGACTACTATAAATACCTTGTGTAAGTGGAATTATGCAGTATTTGTCTTTTTGTGACAGGTTTATTTCACTTAGCATAATGTCCTTAGTGTTTATCTGTGTTGTAGCTGGTGTCGGAATGTTCTTCCTTTTTGACTTCTGTGCTTGTCTAGTTTTCCTAGCACCTCTTGTTCACAAGATTCTTTTTCCCATTTAATAGTCCTGGCATCCTTTCTGAACATCATGTGAGCGTACGTGCGAGTATTTTTTTTTAGTCCCTGTGCTCTTTTCTTTGGTCTGTACGTCTGTATTTATGCCCAAACCACGGTGCTTTTATTATTGTAGCTTTGTAGTAAATTTTGAAATCAGGAAATGTGAGTCCTTCAGTCTTGTTCTTTTTCAAGATTGTTTTGTCTATTGATCTTTCTTGAAATTCCACATAAGCTTTTTAGGATGAATTTTTCTGTTTCTGTAAAAATCATTGGGGTTTTGGTAGGGGTTGCATTCGATCTATGTCTAGTATTGACATCTTAAAATATTAAGTCTTTCATTGTTTGAATATGTGATGTGTTTTCTTCATTTATGTCTTTAATTTCTTGCAGTGACGTTTTATACTTTTCACTGTAGAATTCTTTCACGTTTTTTGTTAATTTCTTAGTGTTTTATTTTAAATTTTTGTTAATTTCTAAGTATTTTATTCTTTCTAAAGCTATTGTAAGTGGAATTGTTTTCCTCATTTCCTTTTCAGATTGTTTATTGTATAGAATGTATAGAATGAATGTTCAATGTATAGAAATTCAGCTGATTTTTGTGTGTTGATGTTATATCTTGCTGCTTTCCTGAATTCATTTGTTGTTCTGACAGTTTTCTTGTGGAAAAATGATCTTTTCTCATAGAAGATCATATCATCTCAAACAAATAATTTTACTTTTTTTTCAGTTCTGCCTAATTTTTCTGATTAGGGTTTCCAATACTGTGTTGAAAAGAAGTGGTGAAAGCGGGCATCCTTGCTTTGTTCTTGATTTTAGAGGAGAAGCCTCAGTTTTTTGCTACTGAGTATGAAGTTTGTTGTGGTTTTTTCATACATGGCTTTTATGATGTTGATGCAGTTTCCTTCTATTTTTAGTTTGTTGAGTCTTTTTTATCATGAAGAGGTGGTGAAATTTTTTCTGATGAAGTGGATTTTCTCCTTCATGTTTTTGGTGTGGTATATTATACTGATTGATTTTTATGTATTGAACTACCCTTGCATATCAGGAATAAATCCCACTTGGTCATGATATATAATCCTTTTAATATGCTATTCGATTCTCTTTGCTAGTATTGTATGTCTTTTGTTGTTGTGTTTTTTGGTTTTTATTTATTTTTGCATTGTTACTGGCCTGTCGTTTTCTCGTAGTGTCTTTTTTTTTTTTTTTTAAGATTTTGTTTATTTATTTGGCAGAGAGAACCACAGCGAGAAAAGGAATACAAACAGGGGGAGTGAGAGAGGGAGAAGCAGGCTTCCCGCCGAGCAGGGCTAGATCCTGGGTCTCCAGGATCATGACCTGAGCCGAAGGCAGTTGCTTAACCAACTGAGCCACCCAGGCGCCCCTCTTGTAGTGCCTTTATCTAGCTCTGACATCAGGATCACCCTGGCCTCATAGAATGAGATAGGAAGTATTTCCTCCTCTTCAGGTTTTTGGAAAAGTTTGAGAAGAATTGGTATTACCTCCTTTAACACGTTTGGTAGTCTTTTCCAATGAAGCCATCAAATCTGGAGCTTTTTTATTTTATTTTTTTAATAAGTTTTTTGAGTACTGATTAATTTTCCTAACTAGTTACTTGTCTATTCAGATTTTCTATTTCTTTGTGATTTAATCTTCATAGGTTTTTTGTTTCTAGGAATTTGTCTATTTCACCTAGGGTATCCAATTTGTTGGTGTTTAGTTATTTTCTTAATATTGGCCATTGATTTAATGTTCAACTCAGGATTCTGTAATCACTTGAAAAAATCTAGGTCAGTCGTTCTTAGCTAGAGATGTTTTGCCCTCCAGGGGACGTTTAGCAATGTCTGGAGACATTTTTCAATGTCACAATTTGGTGCAGGTCTGGGGAAGGAATGCCCGTGGCACTTGAAGTCTAGAGATCTAGAATGCAATTAAACATCCCGAAGTGCACAGGACAGCCTGACAACAAAAATTATCCAACCCCAAATGCCAGTAATGCCATGGCTGAGCAACCCTGATTTCTATTTTACTTAAATGTTAGTAACATTATTAAGATTACTTAAAATTGTTAACAATCTTGCTAGTATTTGTTGAATATCCACTATGTACTATATTATTTTTGGGAGAAAAGCATGGGTATGAAAGTAAAAACTAATGAAGATTGTTGTAAGTGCTTTGAAGGAGATACATAAGATATAAAATTAATAACAGTAATTCTTTTTTTTTTTTAAAGATTTTATTTATTTGACAGAAACACAGAGAGAGAGGGAACACAAGCATGGGGAGTGAGAGAGGGAGAAGCAGGCTTCCCGCTGAGCAGGGAGCCCGATGTGGGACTCGATCCCGGGACTCCGGGATCATGACCTGAGCTGAAGGCAATCGCTTAACCAACTGAGCCACCCAGGCGCCCCTTACTTGATATTTTACTAATTGTGTTTAACCCCATTTTCAAGATATCCTTTGCTGCCAGCCGCCCCCCCCCCCTTTTAATAAGATTTTATTTGTTTGAAAGAGCAGGGCAGAGGGAAAGGGGCAAGCAGTCTCTCTGTGGAGCAGGAAGCCCAACATGGGGTTTGATCCCAGGATCCTGGGATCATGGCCTGAGTTGAAGGCAGATGTTTAACCAACTGAGCTACCCAGGTGCCCTGATAACAGAGTAATTCTTTTTTTTTTTTTTTTTTTTTTTTTTAAGATTTTCTTTATTTGACAGAAACACAGCGAGAGAGGGAACACAAGCAGGGGGGATGAGAGAGGGCGAAGCAGGCCTCCTGCCAATGTGGAGCTCCATCCCGGGTCTTTGGGATCATGACCTGAGCTGAAGGCAGCCGCTTAACCAACTGAGCCACCCAGGCGCCCCCAGAATGTTTTATAAGAAAGCTCATTCTTGGAGCCTGGGTGGTTCAGGCACTTGGTCTGACTTCAGCTTAGGTCATGATCTTGGGTTCCTGGGATCCCAAGCCAGTGTTGAGCTTTTGCTCAGCAGGGACTCTCTTTGTCCCTCTCTCTCTCCTCCTCCCCCTGCTCCTGCTCACTTCAGTTTTTCTCAAATAAATAAAATCTTTTTTTTTTTTTTTTAAGATTTTTAACTATTAGCAATAGCATCACTCTCCTTTAAGATAAATCTCAGTCAGCTTCATCAAATACTTATTAAATGCTGACACTGCTACTGCTGTATTTTGTTAAGGTTAAAAATATGCCTGTTTCTTACGTCTAGTCTTTTTTCTGTATTAACTTTCTTTGTAAACATGGAATATGTTTATTTATTTGTTGTAAAACTTAAAATATGTTTGAAGTTACTTTTCTGTGGTATTATAAGTACAACTGAAAAGCTGGCATGTTGGAGCTGTGGCAGAGTTACAAAGAATAATTGAGATAAACCTAAATGTTTATTGAGTGATAACTGTTCAGGGTTTTGTGTCAGACAGTATGGGAAAATGATGGTGGATAGTGTGATTCTTAAAGAGTTCTTATTTTACCAGGCAAGATTTAATACGTTGTTTTAAGTACATATTAGAAAATGAGGAAGACACATTAATGACTATATAAATTAGGACAAGTTTGCTTGATTAAATAGTAAGTAACATTTATTGGTAGAGTTATCATGGGTTCTCATTAGGCAGAAGTACTTGGACTATTGGAGCATATAATTGTTCATCAGAGAAATAAGAGGACTGGATGAATTTTCAGCCACCAAATGCTAATGGACATAAGGTTTTGACTCTATCTTAGTGGGAGTGGGGATAAGTGAACATATTCCAGTGAAGTCTTTTAAACTGGATGATGAGAGTACTGTTCCACAGTGTAATAAGGCATGAAATGTATATAGGAATTGACCACACCTGATCAGAGGAGTGGACTATGCGGAAACTGATGGAATAGTTTATAGAACACTTTCTTCATCACTATCAGTTACTGATGATAATACATTTAATGAGCACTTATTCTAAGACACTATTCTAAGCACTTGCATTAACTTATTAGTCTTTGTAGCAAAGTATGAGGTAAGTATAATTATGCCCCTTTTATTAGTTGGGGAAATAGATGAAGAGATGAAAAATCCTGTCCGACTTCATCTAGCCAGTAAGTGTAAGGGCTGGGCTTGAAGTCAGGTGGATGCTTAACATTTATTGAGTGATATTTTTGTCCCAGGCACTGTCCTAAGTGCTGTACATGCATTGCACTGTTTAATCCTTAGGACAACCTTCATTTACAATTAAGGAAATGGAAGAAGTTGGATAATTTCAATACAGGTCTGTCTTCACAGCTCATGTGAAGTACTACATTTTACTGTGTGGGAGCTGCCTGCCTTTTGTTGAACTCTCACAGGTAAGGTAAAAAAATTACAATATTCAACATTTTTAGGATCTGAACTCTTGATCATTTGATGAAAGCTATGGATCTACTTTGCAGAACAGTGAACATATAAACATACATATTTTTATTGCAGTTTAAAGAGAATCCCAGAATCCTTTGGACGTAGCAAAAAGACCCATGCAAGATTCCTTGCTGTTGTCTAGATTGTTTCCTTTGCAAGGGTGCTCTATTGCACTCTGGTGCTGATTATTAATGTAGGGAAGTAGTCCAGTTGTTGCTTTATACATTGTATGTTGGATGGACCTGTCTTATTAAGATTTTACCTACCCTCCATCTTGAAGTACCTGTTTTTAGCTTTTGTATATGTGGAGCTTGTTTATATACTGGTTTTTAAAATTTTTAAGTCTGTTTTTCCACCTGTCTTGGTATCTGCTGAGTAATGACATTTATGAAAATTAGGATTTCTTATTAATATTTAATGTAGGGGGGCGCCTGGATGGCTCAGTTCTTTTTCTTTTTCTTTTTTTTTTAAAGATTTTATTTATTTGACAGAGAGAAACACAGCCAGAGAGGCAACACAAGCAGGGGAAGTGAGAGAGGGAGAAGCAGGCTTCCCGCCAAGCAGGGAGCCTGATGTGGGACTCTATCCCAGGTCTCCAGGATCATGACCTGAGCCGAAGGCAGTCACTTAACCAACTGAGCCACCCAGGCGCCCCTGGATGGCTCAGTTCTTAAGCTTCTGTGTTCAACTCAGGTCATGATCCCTGGGTGCTGGGATTGAGCCCTGCATCAGGCTCCTTGCTTAGCATTCACTCCCCTGCTTGTGTTGCCTCTCTCACTGCATATCAGTGTCAAATAAATAAAATATCAAAAATATATATATTTAATGCAGATTTGCTCATTAAATGTTAAATCACATAATTAAAATATTATTTAGTATTTATTTACCTCATTTTTCACCTTCAATAGAAGGATTAACCTTAAAGATATAAAAGTTCTGTTAAATGTCAGTTATAAATTGCTTTTGAATTTTGCAGATTAGAAAATTGTAGAAAGAATACATAAGACCTTTAATATCAAAGAACTTGGAAAATGTTTCATTAAACTCTTGGATGTTCCCTTCAGGTCTACTTATAAAGGATTATATGTACTGTTGTTAAAAACAAAACAACTGGAAGGGACCAATTTAAAATAAAATGAGTCCTAGGCAATTGGACTGTCATACGTAATTGTGTGGTAAATGAGTTGTAATTATGTCAAAGGAAAAAAAGGAAAAATACTTGGCTTTATTATTGCTGTGAAGCTGGTGGCATGAATAGCAAGGTCATTTTTTACTGCAAGGTTTGACAGACATTTAACTTCCACCTCATACAGTTTACCCTTTCATCTTTTAAATGCATATTCTGGCTGTCAGGAATCCTGTAGGCAAGAGATTGTGAAGGGTTAGCATCTTTGTCCATTGTGTCACTCTTTGTTTGTTTAATTGCCATATAGCATGCAGAGTGTTCAATAAAAGGGTATTTAATTTCTTTAACTGTTATGCATCCCAAGGAACGTATAACTGTTTGGAATTTTAGGATTTGTAAAATCAGCAGCATATTTTTAGACTTTATTTGCTCAGTAAGTGTTTGTTTAGTAACTTTTCAGAAAATTAACAAAAATTTAGCACATGAGCAATATTCATTTCAAATCTTTTAAAAGATTTATTTGAGAGTGCGTGCAAGAGTGAGGGAGGCAGCAGAGGGAGATCATCTCAAGCAGACTTCCCACCAAGGGAGAGCCTGAGGTGGGACTGGATTCCCCAACCCATGAGATCATGACCTCAGCCAAAACCAAGAGTGGGATGCTCAACCAGCTGAGCCACCCAAGCGCCCCTTTATTTCAGACTTTTAAAGGCCAATTCAGAGAGTTTTCTCTTGATAAAGACATTTATAAAAAAGAAAAGTTATCACAGTGAGATACATGTATGACTTAAAGACTGATTGATAGTCAGCTGGATTGACTGGAAAGCTTTCTGGAAGAGGTCTTGATGCCAGGGTCTTTCTGAATATTGGTCAAGCATTTTATCACAAATACTAAGTATTCTCCAGAAGAAGTTAATAAATTATATCACAGAGAAAGGGTCTGGGAGAAGTTGACATTCTTTATGCTTATGTTTTGGGCTAGGATCTGGGGGAGAACAAGTAATAAGAGAGAGGGTCACTTATTTTATGTACTGTGATGATCTTTGACTCATCTTTCTCTGTTGGATCATTTATTACATATCTCATGTGCCTTGGGCCTGTTCCAGAGCAACTTGATAGTGATTTTGATAATATAATTGAATTTATGTTTATATATCGTTGAATACCAAGTTCTAAGTGCTGATGCCTTGGAATTAAAAACATTCTCTTAACTTGATTTCTTATATAAATGGTTCATTAGCAACTGAAAGGTCAGCAGAAAGAAAGCAAACCAGAATTTAAAGGAATTTAAGTTGTAAAATGACAAATAACTAGTACCATTGTAGTTGTTACATCTGTACAGTAATCTCCCAACTGACATGCAGCCTTGTCCAGAGCTAGGATTACTAGTTTTTGTGTGTGAAGTTAGTTTTACTAAATGATTGGATTATCTGTTTATAGAATAGATACTCCTTACCATTCTTTGTAATTTTTTCCCAAGACAGCTATCCCTAATTTGATTAAGGTTTTACTACTGACTTGGGAAAAGACTTTGGAATCTTTTTTTTCCTTTTACTTCTAGCGTAGTTAAGATATAGTGTTGTATTAGCTTCAGCTTTACAGTATAGTGATTCAGCAATTCCCTACTCTGCTGCCTCTCAAAAGCAGCACCTTGGAATCTTAAGACAGTTTTCCAGGCTACTGTTAGCAATGAAAGAAATAAAAAATCTATTTGCTGCCTTAGCCTACTCCCTTTGCGTATTTTAAGGTAGCTCTGGCCACCTGAGTTGTTTCTGGTGTCTATGAGTTGATGTTCTAAATCAGTTTTACTGTCAAAAGAGCCAAATTACAAATAGTAAGATTTGGTGGAATTAATAATACAGTATTTATACTTAATCATCTGAGTGGCCACTTGTCTGCAGGCATTATCGTAAGTGCTTGTTACTTCCTGTCCCTTTCCATAAGTACTACAGGGAGGCAAACAGATAATGAGAATTGCAGTGATGATTGATTGCTCTGAGTGCAACATGAGCAAGGAGGATAACATAAACCTTGTTTTCTTCAGCTGCATCATTGGTTTAAGTAGGATATTGTTGGTCAGTCTGGAAATCTTAACCAGTGAAGTTCCAAATAGCGGATTTTTGTTCACTGTAAAATTAATGTATGCCTGCATGAAAAAAGTAAGAATCAGAGAAAAGTATAAGAGGGGGAAAATGACCTATGTTCTTGCTACATAAAGGGCCATGCCACTCATTTTGACATGTTTCTTTTTTGTTTTTTTTTTTTAAGATTTTATTTATTTATCTGACTGAGAGATCACAAGTAGGCAGAGAGGCAGGCAGAGAGAGAGGAGGAAGCAGGCTCCCTGCTGAGCAGAGAGCCCAATGTGGGCCTCGATCCCTGGACCCTGAGATCATGACCTGAGCCAAAGGCAGAGGCTTTAACCCACTGAGCCACCCAGGTGCCCTGACATGTTTCTTATAGTTGTTTTGTTGTACACTTAAAATACTTTTGAATTTAGTGTATCCATAATTTCATATCCCTCTTTCTTGCCCCAAAATTATAGGCAGCTTCTCATAAATAAAATGTCTGGGGCGCCTGGGTGGCTCAGTTGGTTAAGTTACTGCTTTCGGCTCAGGTCATGATCCTGGAGACTGGGGATCAAGCCCTGCATCGGGCTACCTGCTTGGTGGGAAGGCTGCTTCTCGCCCTCTCACTCCCCCTGCTTGTGTTCCCTCTCTAGCTGTGTTTCTCTTGGTCAAATAAATTAAAAAAAAAAAAAAAGTCTTTCGAAATACATATTTTAAGGATATAATTACCCATTCCCTGAGGGATAATATATATTTTTACTGTTACAGATATGTTTAAATAATATTTATTTATTTCTGCTTTTATTTTATTTTATTTTTTTTTTTTTAGATTTTATTTATTTGACAGAGAGAAACATAGCCAGAGAGGGAACACAAGCAGGGGGAGTCAGAGAGGGAGAAGCAGGCTTCCTGCTGAGCAGGGAGCCCGATGCGGGACTCGCTCCCGGGTCTCCGGGATCATGACCTGAGCCGAAGGCAGTCGCTTAACCAACTGAGCCACCCAGGCGTCCCTGCTTTTATTTTTTTTTTTGACAGAGAGACAGTGAGAGAGGGAAAAGAAGCAGGGGGAGTGTGAGGGGGAGAAGCAGGCTTCCCACTGAGCAGGGAGCCCTATGCAGGGCTTGATCCCAGGATTTTGGGATCACGACCTGAGCTGAAGGCAGATGCTTAACATCTGGTGCCCCTAAATAACTCAGGTGTCCCTAAATAATACTTAAACAGCTGACACCTAGCTTTAATTTTCTTCTGACCAAATAATGCCAATTTAGAAAACAACCAGAAAATGAAAATGTGAAGAGAATGAAAGTCTACCATTATCTTATTTCTCAAATACCTAGAGTGAAAATTTTTCTAGATGTTTTATATTTTTATATACATATATAAAATAGACATAGAAAAATTTAAAATGCAGACATAACTTTAAAAACCTTCTGTTTATATTTAATATGTATTACTTATAAATTATATTTTTTGTTTTAGCGTATCATGCATATCTTATGTCATTATAGAATTATCCCCATAGGGGGCACCTGGGTGGCTCAGTCGTTAAGTGTCTGCCTTCAGCTCAGGTTGTGATTCTTGGGGTTGAGCCCTCCCTGCTCTGCGGGAAGCTTGTTTCTCCCTCTCCCACCTGCCCTTCTTGTGTTCCCCCTCTCCATGTGTCTCTGTGAAATAAATAAAATCTTTAAAAAAAAAAGAATTATAAACAGAATTATACATCATAACTCCTATGATATTTTTAGTACCTTAGCTTTTTTTTTTTTTTTTTTTTTAAGATTTTATTTATTTGACAGAAACACAGCCAGAGAGGGAACACAGCAGGGGGAGTGAGAGAGGGAGAAGCAGGCTTCCCACCGAGCAGGGAGCCCGATGTGGGCCCCGATCCCGGGTGTCCGGGATCATGACCTGAGCCGAAGGCAGTCGCCTAACCAACTGAGCCACCCAGGCGCCCCGTACCTTAGCTTCTTAATAGCTTATATCATTAGATGGAAAACTGTATCATGAGATTTTTGGTTGTATTGAAAAGAAAAGCAGTTTTAGGGATGAAAATGTTTATGAATAACTGTGTTCCTTTTGTACTTCGATTTATATAACTAATCATCCGTTGATGGGCATTTTGGCGATTTTTATATTCTTTTTAAAATAAATAATACTGTGATGAATGTCCATATCCTTGTCTATTGATCTTTATTATCTTGGTGATTTCTTTGTGATAATTCCTCTTTTTAAAAATGATTTTATTTATTTGAGAGCAAGAGAGCACGAGCAGAGGGAATGGTGGAAGGAGAGGGGAAGCAGAACACCCTCATTGAGCAGGGAGCCTTATGTGGGACTCAGTCCCAGGATCCTGAGACATGACCTGAGCCGAAGGCAGACGCTTAACTGACTGAGCCATCCAGGTGCCCCTTTATGATAATTCTTAACAGCTGATTTAACACTTACCCAGAAACAGAGAATGCATGTGGTTTTAAAAAAGCAAATAGTAGGGGTGCCTGGCCAGCAGAGTGTGCAACTCTTAATCTTGGGGTTGTGAGTTCAAGCCCCACTTTGGGTGAAGAGATTATTTAAGAATAAAAATGCAAATAATATAGAAGGCATTCTAATGCAAAGAAATAGTCCCCTGCTTACTCTTCACTGTCCAGTCTTTCCCTTTAGGGGCAGCCCCACTTTTAGCTATTTTTGCTTTTAGTTTTTCTGACATTATCTCTGTACCTCTAAATAAAACAATTTTCTACTAGTGTTTAATTTGTCATTACCCACTGACTCTTTGCTTTGAGGACTGGCGTTTCAATTCTCTTATACTCTTCTTTCCTCTGTTTACTCTCGATATAGTTAGGTCACTGTTTTGGTCCCTTAACAGCTAAGCAGATGTTCAGAACATATAGGTTGGACATTTAATAGAAATCATATCCTATTCTGTTCCATTCTATTTTATTTGTTTGTTTGTTTGTTTATTTGGAGAGACTGTGTGAGCAAGGGGAGCAGGAAGGGGCAGAGGAAGGAGGAGAGCATGGAGCCCAACGCAAGGGCTTGGTTTCATGACCCCGAGAGCATGACCTGAACCAAAGTCAGACATTTATAGGACTAAACAGAACAGTGTTATTTTGTTTCTAAGTCCAGTTTGCTTTTCTGTTGCTTTTTGAACTCTTTATTCTTTTTTTGATTTTTTTCTTGTTTCACCTTTAAGAGAGTTTCTGTATTGACTCCTGTATTGCAGTAGAATGATAATCTCCATGGTATCTTTCCCTTAAGATTTGCAGGAGCTCTCATGTGGTTTCTGAATAAGGTTTCCCTAAACCTTAGGGAAACCATCTCTGTTTCTAATCCAAATGTAGTTTTAGGTGTGGTGTCAATCTGTTCTCTTGGGATTTTCTCCTTTGTACTGTTTGAACCTGAATTATGTTAAGAGTACTGAAAATCTGGTTCTCAAACATATGGGTGTTCCTTTTGGAACCAATGATCATTTCCTTAAAAAAATGTCTTCATCAGAACATATAGGAATTTATTTCAGTATACAATCAGTGAATTAGCCCATTTTCCATTTTCCATTAACCAGTGATTCAGTGTTACATTTCCATTTTATTTTTTTTGACAAGGATTTTATGATTTGCTCATAGTTCTTCTGCATTTTTGCTGATTTGTTTCTGTGACTGTATCGAATAAGAAGGTAGAGTGAGTTAAAGAGCTTTGTTACCCCTCTAGCTTATACAATTTGTATGCTAACATTGCTAAGAGAAGCTGATCTAAAGCTCATTTATTTCCCAATTGAATATTTTTATATTCTAAAAATAGTCATTGTGCACATATGTAATACAAACTCAATGCTTATAGATCAACTATATACCAGGTTAAATTGTGTATTTAAAATAGAATTCGTGGGGCATCTGGGTGGCTCCATTGGTTAAAAGCATGACTCTAGGTCATGATCTCAGGGTCCTAGGATTGAGCCCTGCATCCATCTGGCTCTGCTTTCTGTTTGGAGTCTGTTTGAGGGTTCTCTCTCTCCCCAGGGTGCGGGGGTACACTCTCTCTCAAAAATAAATAAATAGATAGATAATTTGTATTTTCTTACAAAGAGTTTTATGAACCTAATGTTTAATTTGTGTAGAAATATTAGCTTCCAGTTTTTCTGTATGAAGCATTATACAAGGTACTCTTTCAAATTTATCTCTAACCTTCAAGGCATCCCTCTTAAGATTTCCTAATTTTATATGGTGGGAAAGTGAAAACTTCGAGTTATTTGCCTATAATAATATACCTGTTAAATGGGTTATATTTTCTCCAATGATATTTTCGGTACCTCAGCTTTTAACATATAAAAGAAGAATAGAAAAAAACCAACATGAAGAGTAGTAACTAAGATATAGCTAAGTTTGCTGTTGTGTCAGTGAAGCCCATGATCTGAAGTTCAGATTAGATAAGTAGGAGAAAGTACTTCAAAGGTGGCCACGTCTTTTCGTGCAGTCAGACATGGTTCTTCATAGTTTTCTTGTTGATTCCTCCAGTTACTGTGATGTATTGCAGGTAGAAAGTGTTAAGTCATCCCTTTCCAAAGAGAACCCTTTTCCTGTTTGCAGAACATGTTTTGCCATTTTACCTGTGAACCCATTAACTTTCTTTCTGATATCTTGTTTCTAATTCTTGGCCTGAACTGAAGATTTTTACTTCTCAAGGTGCAACTCCTATGTCACCAAACCTTTCAAAGTTTCAGACTTGGTTACTTCTGGTTTTCAACAGTACTTTTAATGTGTATCAATAGTAATTATCACATGATTTGTTTCTTTACTTACCTGTGACTTCCTTTGGAACTCCTTTCAGACAAGGAGTATTTTATCTCTGTAGTTTAATACAGTGCGTGATAGAGCACTAAATCTTACAGTTGTCTATAAGACAGAGGATGGGGCATCCAGGTGGCTCAGTTGGTTAAGTGACTGCCGTCAGCTCAAGTCATGATCCTGGAGTCCTGGAATCGAGTCCCACATCAGGTTTCCTGTTTGGCGGGGAGTCTCCTTTTCCTTCTGACCTTACCTCTCTTGTGCCCCCTCTCTCTCATTGTCTCCCTCTCAAATAAATAAATAAATAAAATTTTAAAGAGGATTTAAAATTAGGGATTGTATCAGATTGGTTTGTATTATGATCTCTGTGTGGTATCTCTTCTGTCCTTTATATTCTGTTTTAGTATTGGCAGACCCAATATTTTTTGAAAAATTGTTTTCTGTCTATTATACCTCAATTATAAACAATACTGAACCTACCTAAAAAAAAAAAATCTGTTGTTATATCTTATTTTTCCCTGTAGTCCTAGGTCCTTATTGCTCCTAGGGTGCTGAAATTGGCTTAGTCTCCTCAGTAATTCTGAGATTCTGAACTTTTTTTTGGTAAAGATTTTATTTTGAGAGAACGAGAGTGAGAACATGAAAAGGAGGAAGGTTAGAGGGTGAGGGGGAAGCAGACTCCCTGCTGAGCGGGGAGTCTGATCCCAGGACCCTGTGATCATGACCTGAGGCTGAAGGCAGACACTTAACTGATTGACACTCAGGAACCCCCTGAGACTCTGAATTTTGTTAAATTTTAGTTTAGGACATTACTGATTTACTCTGTGATAATCTTTTATTTTTCTTTTAAAATAATACACATAAAAATGGGGCGCCTGGGTAGCTCAGTTGTTAAGCGTCTCTCTTTGGCTCAGGTCGTGATCCTGAAGTCCTGGGATTGAGCCTGCATTGGGCTCCCTGCTTGGAAGGAGGCCTGCTTCTCCCTCTCTTACTCCCCCTGCTTGTGTTCCCTCTCTAGCTGTGTTTCTGTCAAACAAACAAAAATCTTTAAAAAAAATATTAAGCAGAAAAATAAACCATATTGATTCCATAGAGAAAGTGACCACTTCTTGAGTATGCACTAATTAAGACTGACCAGACTGGTTCAAAATAACTTTTTGCTTTGGTTTTTGCCCCCTTTTCCTCCCGGTTCATAAATTTCAAAACTTTTCATCTTTTCATTTGCCAATTTTCATTCTTAGCTTAGAGACTATCTGGAACTTTGATAATGAACCGACCCCTATATTTATCCTCGTTAGCCCTGACTCCTCTCTAGAGCTTAGCTCCATATATGTTCAGCTGACTATCTATCACTTACAACAGGATATCTAAAAGGCATTTGAACCTTTGTTTTTTTTTCTTTACTGTTCTCCCTTTAATCTTTTCTATCCCACAATAATACCTCCTATCACCTACTGTTTTAAGTCTGTGGTAGAACTGCCCATTATAGGATGTTTGCTTTAGTATTTAAGTATTACTTGAATCATAAAATTGCTTTCTTTAAAGTGTCAGAAACACTTGAATTCCTGGAATTTAGTATGGTTCAACCTCATAAATATAGCTAAAATAGAGCAAAGAAGAAAGTCATTTACTCTTTCTTTTTTTTTTTCTAGAGAGGGCGAGAGAGAAGTGGGGAGGGGCAATGGGAGAGGGAGAATCTTTTTTTAATTTTTTTAAAGATTTTATTTATTTGACAGAGAGAAACACAGCTAGAGGGTGAACACAAGCAGGGGGAATGAGAGAGGGAGAAGCAGGCTTCCCGCCGAGCAGGGAGCCTGATGCGGGACTCCATCCCGGGACTCCAGGATCATGAAGAGGGAAAACTACTTACCCATACAGTTGCTAGAGGATCATAGTATCGAAAGTAACCATTAAGGAGGGCACGTATTACATGGAGCACTGGGTGTTGTACATGAACAGTGAATCTTGGAACACTGCTTCGAAAACTAATGATGTATTTTATGGTGACTAACATACAACACAATTAAAAGAAAGAAGAAGAAAGTAACAAGGAAAGCTTTGGAATCTTTCGAATCTACCTCAGATTGAAGCTGGTCATTTCTGTGTTGGAGCTGAAGCTCTTGGAATATTTTTAGATGACCTCACTAAATAAACTTTATTGTAGTTTAAAAAAAAATTCAGTGATGGCTTTATGGTTTATCTTTAGATTTTCAAAAGATCTTTTAATTTATATTGGTCAGCAATCACCAAATATTGGTTTTTTAAAAAAAAATTTATTTGAGAGAGAGAGAGTGAGTGAGAGAGAGAGCATAAGAAGGGAGAAGGTCAGAAGGAGAAGCAGACTCCCCATGGAGTTGGGAGCCCGATGTGGGACTCGATCCCAGGACTCCAAGATCATGACCTGAGCTGAAGGCAATGGCTTAAGAAACTGAGCCACCCAGGTGGCCCCCAATACCAGTTTTTTATAGGAAAATTTTTTAAGGTAGAAATCTTAAATGAAAGTTCATTAGTGAACTGAAGTTTTCACTAAGTCACAGTTTTAGAGGTTCCCTCTCTTGTGCCAGTATTTATTTTTTTCATATACTTCCTACTCTGTAATGACATATTATAACTTATATTAATGTGACTGATATTTTACTCCAGCTACTGGGTAGTTTGCTTGTTTTGTCTTTAAACTTTTTTAGGGAGTAGAAGGGATTAAAATGTGCAGGATTAAAATGTGCAGAAAACTGAAAGACTTTAACAAATCATTTTAAGGCAGAAATTGTGTATCACCTTCCAGGTACAAAAAATAAAATAAAAAATATTTTCCTTGCTTTTATTGGCAGTTTTGCCATCCATGTATGTATTTCTAAACTAATTTAGTCAAGTGCTTTCTTCTTTTGAACTTTTTGGGTATCATGCTGTGTATATTTTTTATGGTTTATGAGAGTCATTCAGGTTGTAGTGTGTTGCTCTAATTTTTCATTGAATTTCTCTATAGGAAAATAGTGCCTTATTGATCCATTTTCCTGTTAATGAACAGGTGTATTATTTCTGGTTTTTGCTTACTAAGAGCAATATAACTATGAACATTTTTGTATATGTTTCTGGGTGCACATTTTCCTGTTTCTCACAGATGTATGGCTAGGCAAGGAGGAGCTAGATCATAGTGTTTGCTTATTTTCGTAGTTGGTAGCTAGTACCACATTCTTTCCCGACGTGGTTGTGCAGATTTACATTCCCACCAGCAAATGAGTGAGAATTTGAGAAGCTGCCCATTCTTGCCAAGGCAAAAATATAGTATCTTTAAAAAATGCCGAAGTTCATTAGGCTTATTATCTTTTAAACTTTAATGCAATGCACCAGTGTACATAAAGAAATTGTTGATTAATTTTGCTTCAGATTAATATTATATGAAAGACATTAATCTTTTTAGCTTTGGAATTGGTTAAGTAGTTGTCATAATCAGCCATTTTATACCTCTTTTCCCTGCCTCCACAATTGAGATGATGGTAGTATGTTTGAAATAATGCAGAAACATGTTTTTTTCCTTATATGAAGATTTCTTTCCTCTACCTTTTAACTACATGAATTTTAACAGTATGATCTGAGTTGGAATAATTTAGCCAGAGAGAAGAAACTCTAGTCAGAAATTAAAAGTTTCAATAATCATTTATTTAGGAATATTTTGAAAGAAGTATTCAAAGTTTTGTGTAACTTTGATTTTTGTCTCCAACAACTTCCATTAGTCCTGTGCAATTTTCTTGGGTTAGGCTTGTGTTAACTACTTATATTTTATATAATCTCTAATTGAAGCTTGTATACCCTTTTTCTTTGACAAAGATAATAAGCTCTATAATACACTAAAAGCAATGTGTAGTGTGTTATGCAGTGTGACACTTGTAATAGGGGTCTTTTTGCATTAAATAGAGCACAATTGTAGATCAGAGGTTTATTGCATGTAGCAACTTTTTTCTAGGGAAAAAATGTCCTTTAAAGATTTTTATTTGACAGTGAGAGTGAGAGAGAGCTCAAGCACAGGGAGAGGCAGAGGGAGAAGGAGAAGCAGGCCTCATGCTGAGCAGGGAGTCCAGTGCAGGGCTCCATCCCAGAACTCTGGGTTCATGACCTGAGCTGAAGGCAGATACTTTAACTGACTGAGCCACCCAGGTGCCCCAGGAAAAATTTATAATGATACGATTTTTGTGGCTCTCCTATTAATTTTTTTTTCTATTTTTCTTTTTGAAGTTCTCTCAGAAGCAAATCACTAAAGGAAGCAGCATTGGTTTCATTTTTTTTCTGGTGGGGAGAGAGGGTAATTTGTCGTTTTCCAAAATTCAGTCATGTGTCCTTTTTACTTCCCTTTTGTAGATAATGCCTGCATGTGTGAACATTTTTATTTCTTTCAGAGGTCCCTCAGAGATCATGGGTCTTGGAAAGTTTCAGGCTGTGGCCTGAAACAGTTCCTGGGCCCTTTGGCCACATGGGCCGCCTGGTTGTTTGGCCCTGCTCTGTCCGTCCTCCCCTCCCCACAGACCTCAGCTCTCATCCCTGGCAGAGAGGTGCCGGCACTGCACACCAGCTGCTACCCCTCCTCTATTATTTGAAACAGATTTATTTTCTTTGGCTTGTTTTCATTAGTAGAAACGCCCAATGTTAGGAGGGAGTGCCTTACTAGAATATTAATGTAGTAGTAATAGCACAGTACTTCGGCTTTGGCAAAATGCCATGTCTCTTTCTCTCAAATATTTGTATTTTATTGGCTGATACTCTTAAAGTACACTCCAACAGTTTTCAGGGAAAAATGAACCAGATGGACACTAACCTTTATCTGAAGTCATTCATGTGGGGTTTTTTTTCCCCATCTTCCTCAGTATATAGAAGAACCTCTTTACAGTTCTAAAAAGTATACTTTTTCCTTTTTATTCTGATTATTTTACATATTCATTTCTATTTATAACAGTCCACATTTCTATATATTTTTTATGTCTTTAGTCCACTTGTTACTTGCCTTTTCTACCTTATTTGCAATCATGTGTAGTGCTGCTGAATAGATCTTTGAAGTTCCTAATTTTTGAGGTGAGATTTTTTTCTTTCGGATATGCACCGCAAACTGGAATCACTTTTTGGCTATATTTTAATGCAGTTGTGATACACTGGTCTGTAGTTTTGGAGACAAGGCATTCACAGTACCTACCTATATCCTGTTTTCTTAGATACCTGCCGGTAGGGTCAAGGTATTTTTTGTTTCTTGTTTTTGTTTTTTGTAATTACTTTTGTTATTACTGACATGCATGAAGGTGTAATATGTTTTACTATTTATTCCCTGCCGGTAGGGTCAAGGTATTTTTTGTTTCTTGTTTTTGTTTTTTGTAATTACTTTTGTTATTACTGACAGGCATGAAGGTGTAATATGTTTTACTATTTATTCTTTTTTTTTTTTTTAACATTTTATTTATTTGTTAGCGAGAGAACACAAATGGGAAGGCAGAGGCAGAGGGAGAAGCAGGCTTCCTGCTGAGCAAGGATCCTGGGACTGGATCCCAGGATCATGGGACCATGACCCAAGCTGAAAGCATATGCTCAACCGACTGAGCCACACAGGCATCCCAATATTAATTCTTTTTTTTTTTTTAAGATTTTATTTCTTTATTTGACAGAGAGAAACACAGCTAGAGAGGGAACACAAGCCGGGAGAGTGAGAGAGGGAGAAGCGGGCCTCCCACCGAGCAGGGAGCCCATTGCGGGACTCGATCCCAGATCATGACCTGAGCTGAAGGCAGATGCTTAACAACTGAGCCACCCAGGCCCCCTCCAATATTTATTCTTAATTTATTTTTTACATTTTCCTATATTATTAATGATTTTTTTATTCTTAGTAAATTTAATCTTTGTTTTATCAGGATTAATTGGAGACTTGATGTAATAGATTTTATTTAACTAAAAACTTCTTAGCTCTCACTTATTTCATTGTGTGAATTTCTTTTTTTAAATGTTAAAAATATATATCTCGATGTTTTACTTTATCCATATATTAAAATAATTCTAAAATGTGAAATAAGATGTATTTGTAAAACTTGTCAAGGAGAAATTTGCTTGCAAGAACTCATTTCTAGTTATTGTTTTTCTAAAGTAGATGTTTAAATGGTAATCCAGTTTTTATTCCTTTTTTTTTTTTTTTAAGATTTTATTTATTTGACAGAGAGAAACACAGCCAGAGAGGGAGCACAAGCAGGGGGAGTGAGAGGGAGAAGCAGGCTTCTTGCTGAGCAGGGCCTCCGATGTGGGACTTGATCCCTGGTCTCCAGGATCATGACCTGAGCTGAAGGCAGTCATTTAACCAACTGAGCCACCCAGGCGCCCCCAGTTTTTATTCTTTAAAAATGTTTTCTGAGATTTATAAATGCTATATAGTATTTTATAGTAAACCTTCTGTCCATGTAAATGTAGTTTTCTTTCCAAATTGGAAGGAAAGTTTCAAGAAAACCCTAGAACTATTTTAAAAAAAGAAAAATTAAATCTTTTTACTTTAAGTCTTAAACTTTGTTTAGCATTATTCATATCTCTTCTAGCCTGTAAGCTTTTTGCCTCTAGTTCTCTGTGATTCCATTTAATTCGGCAATGGGGTCAGATAGCTGAGCCTGTAGGCATTTAAAGCTGTTTTAAATAGACATAAAGGATTCTAAAATTAGATTATTAGGGGATAGACTTTCTTCAGGGCTTCTGACTGAGTGAATTCCAAGAGAAGCTAATAACATTTGAAAACCACTTTCCTTTCTACCTGGGGAGAGTTTTCAATTCATAGAGAAATCAGGGGATCTGAGAATTTAGATGGAGAAAATATCTAAGTGACTGTTATTATTTCTTTGAATTATGAAAGTAGGCAATAACTGTTACTACCTATTTTTTAACACATAAGTAAAGAACATATATTACTATAACAGATTTATTTTAGTATTTTAATATCTATATTTCAATATTAGTTTTGTCATTAACCTATGTATTTTATGCATTTAAAAATATTTTGGGAGAGGTCTATAGTTTCTACTAGATTGCAGAATTTTTCATGCCCCCGCCCCCCAACTTGAGAACCTCATCTTAAGGAGAGTGGATTCTTTCACATTTGATGACTACAGAAATGTCCCCAATTCATGGGTGTTTGCCAAATTGTCAGTGCCAGTCTGGGTTCTATTGTGTTAAGAGATGAACTGGTCGGGCGCCTGGGTGGCTTAGTGGATTAAAGCCTCTGCCTTTGGCTCAGGTCATGATCTCAGGGTCCTGGGATCGAGGCCTGCATTGGGCTCTCTGCTCAGCAGGGAGCCTGCTTCCCCCTCTCTGCCTGCCTCTCTGCCTACTTTTGTGATCTCTCGGTCAAATAAATAAATAAAATCTTTAAAAAAAAAAAAAAGAGATGACCTGGATAGGGTTGATTGCTAGGCTTTAGGAAGGGGCCTGGGTAAATGTTTTTATTTCGATCATAGGCTAATGGGCAGTTTATTGCCAATGATAAGTGGGAAAATACAAATTTTCTTTACTTAAAGACATATGCAATTATTTTTTTATACAAGTTTATGACTTTTGAACTATATTAGAAAATAAAAATGAGGAAAAAAATACCCGTAATGCTTTCTTTTAAGATCTTTGTGTATCTCCTTACAGATCTTTTAAAGATCTTTTTTACCTAGACCTGTGAGTATGCGTCTATATGTCTATAAGTTGCCCAATTTTGTCAATTTTATTAGGTATATTTACATAATGTAAAATTCACCTTTTTATTTTTTTATTATTTATTTTTTTTAAAGATTTTATTTATTTGACAGAGAGAAACATAGCCAAAGAGGGAACACAAGCAGGGGGGAGTAAGAGAGGGAGAAGCAGGCTTCCCGCTGAGCAGGGAGCCCGATGTAAGACTCGATCCCAGATCTCCGGGATCATGACCCGAGCAGAAGGCAGTCACTTAACCAACTGAGCCACCCAGGCGCCCCTAAAATTTACCTTTTTAGTGTGCAGTTCTGTGAGTTTTGACAAACGCCTAGAGACGTATACTTCCAACTAAAGTCAAGAATACAGAACGGTTATTTCACTCTGAAAACTATGTTGTGCCTCTTCTGTAGTCATCTTCTTTCCTTTGCAATCATTTCTTTCTTTTTTGTTTCTTTTACAAAATGTCATTTAAGTGGGATTATACAGCATGCAGGCTTGTGTTTACCTTCTGGCATTTAGCATAATTTTCCTTAAGGTTTTGGTTTTATTTTATTTTTTTTTATAAAGATTTTGTTTGAGGGCGAGAATATGAACTGGGTGAGACGTAGAGCGACAAGCAGCTTCCAAGCTGAACATGGAGCCCGATTCAGGGCTCAATCCCAAGACCCTGAGATCATGACCTGAGCCGAAGGCAGATGAGTAACTGACTGAGCTATGCAAGAGCCCCTAATGTTTTTGGTTTTAGATTATGCTTCAGGACTCTTTTATCAAACTGATGCTAATAGTCATATTTGCTTTTTTTTTGTTTTTCTTCTAATCATTCCATTGCTCCATTTTGGAATTTTAAGTCTTTAGTCAGCCTGACACTTATTTTGGTATGAATTGTGAGGTAGAGAATTCAGTTTGAAAAATTTACCAGTTCATTAATTTTTATTAAGATTGGGTTACTAGTATAAAACTTTTACTGAATATTGATTTCCTCACAGGTAACACAAGTAGCAAGACAACCGGGACCCCCGACCCCTTCCCCTTATTCAGCACATGAAATAAATAAGGGGCATCCAAATCTTGCGGCAACGCCCCCGGGACATGCATCGTCCCCTGGACTCTCTCAAGTAAGAAAAACTTTATTTTTAAAGAAATTTCGATATAAAAGCAGTTTTTCTGCTTTTCTAAAGCAAACTTCTGAGCAATAACATACATTACTTGAAGAATAGTTTTTGTTTAATTAATTTTGTATGTTTTTAGACATACCTCATAATTGCAGCTACCGACTGTTTTATACAATTATATTTATGAGTCATTCAAAATAAACTGTCATTGTTACTTAGTTTTCTTTTTCTGTTAAGAACTTAGAGTATGGTTATAAAGTCCATGTAAAACCCCACAGATCACTTGTTTGCTTTCTAGTGTGTAATCTGCTAGCCTTCCTTCTCTCTTTTTGGTGGAGTAGTGGTGGTGGTTTTCTACTTAATGGGTTTTTTTACCTCTTGGAGCAATTGTAGTGGACTTCTTTGCTGGTTTGATTTTTGATTTCATAAATAGGTTATTGGACTTAGGCTTAAAATTATGTTGGATTGTTAAAGAATATGAACTTCATAGTGTATTTACAATTAACAGGTGCAGGGGACATTGAAATCCTGTTGTAAGAAGTCACTGTGTGTCCCCTTCATTTTAAGCCGTTTCCCAAGATATTGATTAGCTTGTACCATTCCACCATTATATGCTTGTTTGGGCTTTATTGTGCTAGAATTATGAAGTCTTTTATTGGAATGTGGAGAGAGTCAAGCTATTTCACCCATGTTGTTTGAGACTGTCACTGTTTATACATAACAACTGCTCCTTTTAATAATGAAAATTTATTATTTTCAATTGTTGCTTCCATATTTTAGGCTTTTTAGAACTTATGTAATAAGAGATAAAATGTTACTTATTCAAACTATTGCTAAAAGATGGTGATTGTATTACAGGGCTGATTAATGTTCATTTAAAGACTGTAGAATATTTGGAGAAGGAATGTATAACTTTCCAAACCATGATTGGTATTTTAAGAAATACATAAATTAATTTGCACTTAATTTTATGCTTAAACTTGGTTTAAATCATTCCTATTTAATTTTGTGTTTTAAAACTACAATGTCACATGAACTCTTAATTGTTTAAAAGGAGGTTTTCTTGTTGGTTGTCATGGCACTGAGCAGAATCACTCAGGCTATTAATATTGTGTTTTTATCCAATTCTAATCAAGTAGGAAAAACTATGTAGTAATGCGAATAGGGAAAATTTAATATAAAAGTTATTCAGTGGGCACCTGTCTGGCTCAGAAGGTAGAGCATGTGACTCTTATTCTGGGGGTTGTGGGTTTGAGCCCCATGTTGGGTGAAATAGATTACTTAAAAAAAGAGATTATTCAGTATAACTGAGGATTGAAGTAATGAGAGATTAGCTTATTAAAAAAAGAACTCTGAAGAATATACAAATAGCAACTAAAAGGAGCAGATGCTTATCCTGGGGCTGAGACAATACATATGTAAGAGCCTTCTTCTCCAATGCTGATACTGGAGAGTGCATGGCTGTGCTCACCTTATAGTATAGAAGTCAGTGTAATATTATATCAGTGGAATATGGTAGAAGTCCTTCCTCTGGAGCGTGCTAGAAATGTACTTTAATGAGTGTTGGGGAAAGCTGGATCCTCTAGTGCCAGTCTCCTTTAGCAAAGAGCTGCTGCAGTGTGCAGTGGCTAGAGGCTCCTTTGTATAGCATCTCTGTTTACCATAGATACTTTAGATAACCTTGAGTGTGCTGGATTATAGGTCCCACATGGTAGAGCAGCTTGCTTCACAACCTAAACTTGCTGCAGGGTCTTCTTATGTCCTGTTCTTCACTCAAAATTGGAAACCTCCAAGGTGACTTTGTAGGTAGGTCAAAGTGTGGCACATGTGAATGTGTAGTATATTTTGTTTTTAAAATTCGTAAAAAGGCTACCAAATCTTGTGTCTCGCCCTTTTTCTTCAATGGTAATTAGTGTTAGGTAAGGACTTCTCTCCCATCTTGGGCTGAGATCCAGACCTTCTTGAATAGGGCATGCCTTGGCTCACTGAGTGGGAGAGAAGTTGTTGTGGTGACAGTCCAGTGGAATTCACTAGAAATAACCCTCTGCAACTTGTCGGAATTCTGCTCTCTGGGGTGGTGAGGGAAAGCTCTTCACAGCTTAGGTTTCTTAGAGGAAGTATTTTGCTGCCTGAGAAGATTCCAGGGGTAGTTATTAACCATTGGGTCCAGGTGGCTGCTGCGCATTGCTGTAGCAGCTGAGCACTGAAGATGTTGTGCACTCTTAGGGCAGCTGAGCACTGGAGAAGTCAGATTCTGGAATAGCTACCTGTAATGCAGTGGCTTGATGTGCAAGCCAAATAGGAATCAGGAATCCAAACACTTTCCTCCTGCACTATTTCTATAGGGCCCTCTATTGACAGAGCTTATTAACATCGTGTCAGCTGAAATAGAAAAATATTTAAAATATTTTAGAATATGTAAATACTAAGGAATCCAGATCCATTTTGACATACAGACAAGATAAATTTTGAGCTTAAGGGGGAATAACTTAATTTTCAAATTCTTATTATTTCAAGTTGTGATTTGACCTTGGTTGTTAGCACTTAAGTTTTCTTAGACCTTGCTGCTTAAAAATGCATGGTTAGCAGGGTGCCTGGGTGCCTCAGTGGGTTAAAGCCTCTGCCTTCAGCTCAGGTCATGATCTCAGGGTCCTGGGATCGAGGCCCGCGTCGGGCTCTCTGCTCAGCAGGGAGCCTGCTTTCTCCTCTCTCTTCTGCCTGCCTCTCTGCCTACTTGTGATCTCTCTCTATCAAATAAATAAATAAAATCTTTTAAAAAAAGCATGGTTTGCATTTAAGAAAGAAAGCTCTCCCTGCTTTTTCAGCTGCTGAGTGGACAAATGCCTTTATAAATACGATTTTATTAGTTGCCTTTAGAAGTCAAGAGTACATGAATCCTAAGAGAAGGTCACACCTATCTTGCTTTTCTTTGCAGTCTCTTTTGCTATCATATTCCCTATTTGATGAAAGAACCCAGTAAATCACGCCTGGTTACAATCCCCTTTTTCCCTTCTCTTTCAAACAGAGATTGACTAACAGGGATTCATTTGTTTCTGAGCAATGTAACTTCTTAACTTCTGTTGATAGAGTGAGGAATTTTTTCTGAGTGGCATGCTTGGAAAATTGAGTTTTGTGGGAAACTTAGTCTCCTTAGGTTTAATACTTGACATGTTCGTGGATCAAAATGAAAAGCAGAGTCTTCAAATAGAGGAAAAAGGATTACAGACTTGAACTCAAACAGGCCTAGCTTGTGGGGCTGTCTTTCTTTCTGGTTACATGAAATTGTGTAAATTATTTAATATTTCTAGAACGTGGTTTCATCATCCACTGTATATGGGTGTGAATTTGAATTAGACCACCCTTCAATATAAGGTTATTATGAAGATTGTATAAACTCTTGCCATAGATTAGGATATGCTAAATACTCTCAGTAAGTGGCATTTACTATTTTCATGCCTATCAGACTTGGTTCTCCTTAGGATTTGTATGTAGGTGTGTGTGTCCAATGCCTCTAATTGAGCTACGTGACTGGTATTACTGTAAAATTCAGATGTTCTCCCCAGGAGTTTGAGATCTCTTCCAGGTCTTTGCTTTATCCTTTGCAGGATAAAGGAAGATGCCAACCTTGGTTATTTTCTTTTAACAGTTACTGTGGTTAATTCTTATGCACAAATCAGCTGAAGATAAGAATAAAGACACTCTTTCAGCCACATGCCCTTTATGATGGTCTCACCTGCTTCTCTGATCAAGTCTTTTTGTCCTAAGTAGTGACCTGTGTCTGTGACTTAATGTTTGACACCGAATCAGTCTATTAGGATTTAAGTGAAAGCAGCTAAGTAGAGGAAAAGTGAATTTCATAGCTTTGAAACATAAAAGAAGGAAAAGGTAGAAAATTGTTCCCAGTCTGTTTTTTCTTTTCTTTTTTTTTTTTTTTTTAAGATTTTATTTATTCACTTGAGAGAGAGAACAAGCAAGCATTTGGTGGAGGAGAGAGAGAAGCAGAATCCCTGCTGAGTAGGGAGCCTGATGCAGGCCTCGATCCCAGGACCCAGAGATCATGACCTGAGCCGAAGACAGACACTTAACCATCTGAACCACTTACCGCCCCCCCCCCCTTTTCTTAAATCATTAATGGCAACCTCTTCATTTTCTTTCCCTTCAAGATAAGATTTTACATATGTGTGTGCACAGGCCAGATTTTAAGGCTTTACTTATATTTTCATTGTTACATGACTTCTAAATCTTTCCAGTCCTTTCCCTTCTGGAGGTTTTTTGTTTTATTGTTTTTGTGTTTGTTTTTTGGAGATTGGGGAAGGGGAGGACAGAGGGAGACAGAGAGAATTTTAAGCAGTTTCCTCAACCTCTATCTCATGACCGTGAGATCATGACCTGAGTTGAAATCAAGTCAGAGGCTGAACCAGCTGAGCCACCCAGGGGCCGCCTCTCATGGTTTTGTTTAATCAAAGTGAAAAACTTTGGACTGTTAGTCTATATTTTTAAACTACAGTAAATTTGAGAGACACAGAGTCTTTTTAGGTGTGGATTCTTTTCATTTACCCTGAAATGGCAGCACTTTAACAGTGCCAAAATGCCCTTACTTGGGAAATGGTGAAGAATTTGGAATTTAAAAGTATCTTTTGGGGGCAAATTTCAAAGTAGGTAGAAAAATGTACCCCCCCCCCCCAGGAGTCAGGAGACCTCAGTTAAGAGTCTCAGCCTTGCCAGTATTATTTCAAATTTTGACCCAGTGGAAGTTCTTCATGATGTACAGTTTTTCTCTTTGTACACAAGAGGCTTGTATTCAATGAGATCAGAATTCCCTTTAAGATCTTCATGGGTTTTGGGGTGCCAAGGTGGCCTAGTTGTTAAGCATCTGGCTTGGGCTCAGGTCATGATGCCAGCGTTCTGGGATTGAGCCCCGCACTGGGCTCCCTGCTTGGTGGGAAGCCTGCTTCTTCTCCCACTTCCTCTGCTTGTGTTCCCTTTCTCACTGTGTCTCTCTCTGTCAAATAAATAAAAATCTTAAAAAAATAAAAAGATCTTCATGGGTTTTATTTTTTTAAGATTTTATTTATTTATTTGACAGAGCACAAGCAGGGGAAGCAGGTTCTCCGCTGAGCAGGTCCCTGCCAGGACCCTGGGATCATGACCTGAGCTGAAGGCAGATGCTTAACTGACTAAGTTAGCCACCTATGCACCCCTCTTCATGGGTTTTAGAAACTAGTTCAGAGTAGGCAGTTCTTATTATGAAAATATTCTGAATGCTGTATTTTTTTAAAGATTTTATTTATTTATTTGAGAGAGAGAGAGACCTCAAATAGGCAGAGAGGCAGGCAGAGAGAGAGAGGAGGAAGCAGGGTTCCCGCCGAGCAAAGAGTCTAATATGGGGCCCGATGGCGGCCTTGATCCCAGGACCCTGAGATCATGACCTGAGCTGAAGACAGGGCTTTAACCCACTGAGCCACCCAGGTGCCCTGAATACTATATTTTTCAATTTAAAATTAGGCAGACTTTTACATTGTTTTACTTTTTATCTTTTTGAAAAATACCAGAAGTTTATTATTTGGAGAGTCTTAAGCAAAACAAAAGTGTTTTTCTACTTAATGCTTAATTGTACTTACACATTTGCTTTAACTCAGTTAATTTTTATAGAATTGAGCTAAATTACTAAACAAAAAGATCAGACTGGCACTGATTACCAGGTTCAACATTGAGGCCTTTTTTTTCCCCCTTCTTGATGTCACTGTGTGACTGTGTGACTGACTTCTAAGCTATGTTCACAACAGGTAGTGAGAAAGTATAGTCAGAACATTGCCAAAGAGGTGGAGTGATAGATGTTTTGGATGCTTCTGGAAATTTCTGTGTGCTTTCTGGAAATTTCTTTTGGTTCCCTTTTTTTACTGAGAGTTCAACTCAGTCATGTTTTACAGTGGACTGAGAATGGTGATGGTTTTATGATCCCCTGGTTCAATGCTTCATTGTTTCTGGAAATACTAAGCAAAGGACTTCTTCACTGAGGATTAGTTCTTGGTCATGATACTTCTTCCCTTTTTTTTGATTTTATTAAATTTTTAATTCCAGTATAATTAACACAGTGTTTTATTAGTTTCAGGTGTATAAAACAGGGATTCAACAATTGTATACATTGCACAGGCTCATCATAGTGTACCCTGATACATTTTTTAAACACTATAATTTTCATTATTAGTACATTTCAGATGAGTCATTGTCCCTATTGTCTCCTCATTTTATCCAACTTCCATACTTTAGTTTCCTTTGAGAATTCTTATTTTACTACCCCAAAATTCTCATGTTTCTTTGCAGTGCTTGACTGACTGATTATTTTAGGCTTGCAAATTGCTTTTTCTTTATGATTAAGATAATACTTTTATTTACTTCATGCAAGTGTTTTTATACTTTCTTGTGTTTTTCTTCTTTCATGAAGAAAATAAATTCTGATTTGACAACTCTGGTGGTCTTGCTTATAATAAATGGGATAAAATAGAGGAAGCTTTGAAAATTTTTTCATATATCATTATTGAAATAGATGAGTATTGAATTTCTATAAAAAAAGCAAAGCAAAATTTATTATGTTTTATTTTCCTTTTCCCTGTGGAACACATAGTGGCTATTTAAGGCTAAAAACCGCAACACATATTGTCCTTAAATGTTTTACCAGTTAACATACCTTTACAAATATCATTAGTATAGAAGTTGCAAGGACCTATAAAATGTCTGGATCATTTATGTCTATGGTTTCATTTGGTATAGCCTAAAGAATTGTGATAAGATTTTTCCTCTAATTGTTGAAATTATTTTAATGTTACTGTATTTGGAGAATTTCAGCTGTTTTGTCTTTTTTGTTTTTATTATTAAAATAGTTGTAACCATATTTATAAGGTAGGCCTTCTGAATGTTTGTCTCAGGTGAATTTCATTTTATGCAGTCTTGTAGCTTACCATGAAACATACCTAAAGTAATTTTTATATGCTTGATCATACTTGTCATTGCATGTTTCTAGAAAAAAAAATCCCAGTGATGTTAATTCAAAATGTCTTCATTTTTTTTTTTTAACCTATTGCTGCAAGGGTGATAGTTAAGTTGTAAATATTATTCCGATTTTTGTCACCCTAAACTCCTGAGTTCTAGATTTTGTTTGGTAAATCCCTAAGATGAGAACTTACATTTTAAAATACTAAAGTATAAAGAGTGAAAGTTTAAAAATTCTACATTAATTCAACCTTGTTTTACAAAGTCAAAGAGTTTTGTAGGAATCAATCTGTAAAAGCTGTTATTTCAAAACATTTCTTCTGTTGTGTTTGATATGGGCTTAGGTTTTGTTGATGATGTTCGTTTTTATCCAAGCTCTGTCAGGGAGAAAAAGGTTTAGGATTCTGTCTTTGACGTCTTTAAGAGTTGCTTGCTCTGGACACATCATGAGGGGAGCACTGCTTCCTCTCCTCCTACTCCTCCTAGTCCTCTTATTTGAGGATAGTCCACACATAGTATTAACATAAGTTTTGGATGTCCAGCATATAGTGATTCAGCAAGTCTAGATACATAAATTTGGGGAGTGGAAATTGAACAAGTCAGTTTTACAGAGACTCAGGAGATGAAGCAGTCTGACAGTTCAAACTGCTTGTGATATTTGCTGCAGAAATTCATATTCCGTTTGTCTAATTTGCCTGGGCTGCTGTAACGAAATACCATAGACCGGGTGGCTTCAACAGCAGATATTTGTTTCTCATACTTCTGGATGCTGGAAGTCCCAAGATCAAGGTACGGGCTGCCTTGGTTCCTTGTGAGGTCGTTTTTGGGTTGCAGAGGGCCACCTTCTTGTTATGTTCTCACATGGCAGAGAGAGAGACATGCAGGCTCTCTGGTGTCTCTTGTAAAAGTACTACTCCCACTGTGAGGGCCCCATTCGACCTCATCTAAACCTGTCTCCAAATACCATCACACTGGGGATAGGGCTTCAACATATGAGTTTTGGGGGATGGGTGAGGGAGAACACAACTCCATCAGTGGTACCATTATGTGGTTCAGATAGCTGTGGGGGAAGTGGGCAGGTAAAACTATGGGAGAAAGGTCTATAGATGGGATAACCAGAGATAGGTAGAATATTGTCCTGATTTTAATCGTACAGGTAGGTATATGTGTTTATACCCCAGATTAATGGGATGGGGAGGAGAATCAATTTGCAAGGAATGGAAGAAGGAAGAGAGAAGCTATTACAGAAATACATTTGACCCTTGAATGACTTGAAAGTGCGTGGGTCTACTTATATGCGTATTTTCTTTTGATGAATGCAGTACAGTACTCTAAATGTATTTTCCTTACGATTTTCTTAATATTTTCTTTTCTCTAGCTTATAAGAATAGTTACAAAATACATGTTAATCCACTGTTTATGTCATTGGTGGTGAGTCTTCTGGTCAACAGTAGGCTTTTTTTTTTTAAATCAAGATTTTATTTATTTATTTAACAGAGAGAGTGAGCGAGAGAGGGAATACAAGCCAGGGGGATAGGTTGAGAGAGAAGCAGGCTCCCTGCTGAGCAGGAAGCCCGATGTGGGGCTCGATCCCAGGACCCCAATCCCAGGACCCCATGATCATGACCTGAGCCAAAGGCAGACGCTTAACAACTGACCCACCCAGGCGTCCCAGTAGTTAGGTTTTCAGGGAGTCATAAGTTACATGTGGGTTTTCAGTTGCGAGGGAGAGTCATTGCTCTAATTCTTGAGTTGTGCAAGAGTCAACTGTATGTCTTTTATCAAGGATCAGATGATTATTTGCAACATTTAGCTAACTACAAGGTATGGTGTTTAAACTAGTAATCTTTAAAAAAAAGCTACATCATTATAGAACTAAGAATTGTGAATTTCAGTGACTCAGCAGTCAACAAAGAGCAGACAACATGCATTATGTAACTTTGCAGTAATTTTAAATTCTGTCAATGAATAGTGAGGGGGAAGTTATGTTTAAAGCAAGTAGAATCAGTGTGTCTGGCTGGCTCTGTCAGAGCCACATGTGACTCTTGATCTTGGGGTTGTGAGTTTGAGCCCCATGTTTGGTGTAGAGTTTACTTAAATATTTTTAAAAAATGAAGCAGGGTGCCTGGGTGGCTCAGTGGGTTAAAGCCTCTGCCTTCGGCCCAGGTCACGATCTCAGGGTCCTGGGATCGAGGCCCATGTCGGGTCTCAGCAGGTAGCCTGCTTCCTCCCTTCTCTCTGCCTGCCACTTTGCCTAGTTGTGATCTCTCTCTGGCGGTCAAATAAATAAATAAAATCTTAAAAAAAAAAAAAAAGAAGCAAGCAGGGGTGCCTGGGTGGCTCAGTCGTTAAGCATCCGCCTTCAGCTTAGTTCATGATCCTGGAGTCCTGGGATCGAGCCCCAAATCAGGCTCCCTGCTCTGCGGGAAGCCTGCTTCTCCCTCTCTCAGTCCCCCTGCTGTGTTCCCTCTCTAGCTGTGTTTCTCTCTTTCAAATAAATAAATAAAATCTAAAAAAATAAATAAAGCTAACAGAATCAAGTAACTATCAACAATGAATATTATACATTGATTTATAAAATGACTCTTACAAAGATAAAATGTTATAATTCACTTACCAATTTTTTTCTCAGTGTACAAATATATTTACTGTTCCTTTTTTAAAAGAAGATTTTCACTTTATTTATTTTTAAGATTTTATTTATTCTTGACCTGAGCTGAAGGCAGATGCTTAATGACTGAGCCACCCAGGCACCTCTATATTCTTTTTTCTCACATATTCATTCACAGTGATAGATGTAAGGAAGTGCTAAATCTGATTTTAAACCTTTTTTTATTTTTATTTTTTTAAATCTAAATTCAAATAGCCAACATTACATCATTAGTTTCAGGTTTTAAACTGTTTTTTAAAAAGTTTTTAGGTGACCTTTAATTTTTTAGACCTTTAATTTTACCTGTTTATTTATTTTAGTAATCTCTTATACCCAACATGGAGTATCTGAGATTAAGAGTCCCATACTCTTCTAGCTGAGCCAACCAGGCACCCTTGCTTTTAAGCTTTTGATCAATTGATGAGGCCTTATTTTTTTTCTTTGTGAAGAATCATAAACTCTTCGGCTGTCTCAGTTTTCCTCTCCTTATATTATGTGTTTTTGTCTGCCCAGTATTTTGTTTCATAGATACCTAACTAGGTGATATGTAGAAGAAAAATTATGTTGCTGATACTTTGTTATACTTCACAGGGAAAATAAATCTCTTTAGTTCCTGTATAGTGATACTCCATTTTCACCTACCACATGGTATTATTCAAAACTCTGTTTATTATTTCAGTTCTTATTCTTGATTGACATAAAAATTGCACATCTTCTCTTACAGTTCATTTCCAAAATTTAAATAGGCCTGTTCAGTACAGTTGACAACATGACAACCGAAATAGTTTAACAGTGCAGCTCTTAATATTCGTCAGGGGAAAGAAAACAACTATACTAAGAATTTTAAATAGAGGGGATTTAATACATAAATTTTTTTTAACCACGTGATTGATTATCAAGGAGATACTGAGGTAATCCAGAGATTAATAACCACACAGGAAGCAGCTAACATCCCTAATGCTGGAGGAATGAAAGAAGTGGTGGTGTTTCCAGACCTAGGAGCTTAGAGGAAGCGTTCTTGGGGACCGTTGCTGACACTTTTGAGAAGGGAGTTACTAACGGTTGGTTCTTAGAGAACAGAAACTCTGTAGGGGAGAGAATTAGGTGAGGCCGATACTTTGTGTATGCCTGTCCTTGGCATCTCTGATGGCTTTGAGAGGCTGGGATCTGAGTAGAGCTGGTGCCTGGAACCATGCTGTCAGGGTGAAAGCACCCTCCGACTTAGAGGAGGTTAGAGCTGAAAGACCTTAGGTAGTAACTGGCACATATAGTGGTAGAAGGATATGTAATTTACTTACTAGCAAAGAATAAGGTGGTACCAGTACACCTCAATGAATTTAACAGAAGACAGAAAAGGGCATAATACAAAGTAGATGTGAGCCACCCAGGTGACCCCCCCCTTTCTTATTTTTGGTACATGAAATTTTATGGGGGGGGGGGGCGTGCCTGGATGGCTCAGTTGATTAAGCGTCTGCCTTTGGCTCAGGTCACCATCCCATGGTCCTGGAATCAAGCTCTGCATCGGGCTCTCTGCTGAGCAGGGAGCCTTCTTTTCCCTCTACCTCTGCTGCTCCCTCTGCTCTCTCTCTCTCTCTTGTCAAATAAATAAATAAAATCTTAATACCTACATATATATATTTTTTTTACTGGAATACAGTCATACTAATTTATCTATGGATTTTGTTTTTGTGCTACAACTGCATAGTTGAAAAGTTGCTAGAGATTGCATGTCCTGCAAATCCTAAAATATTTGCTGTATGAATGTTCATAGAAAAAAAAATGCCAACCCCTCACATAGATCAGCACACTTATGCTGTTATGGCCAGCTGGTAAAAATTTGGGTTTTGTGGGTCAGATAGCCTTTTACATATTATTTTCCTCTCATTCCTCCTTGTACCTCTTCCACATTCTTTTTTCTCTCTCCCGCTTCTCCTTCAGTCCCCTCAACACCCCCCTTCCCTTCTCTCCTTTCTTCTTCTCTTCCTTTAAATGTGATAAATTTTGTTTAGCTGGCCTTAGAAAAACACATGGCAAGGTCCATATTTTGTCAACTTCTTACCTAGGTAAATGATAGAAATAGTTAAACTTGTTTTGTATAAATAGATACAGATGTAAATATATAAATAGTACACACATAGCACAGGAATAATATGTATGAGAAATTTTGTACATATTTAATCATGGTAAAAATGATTGAGGATATCCATGATTTGAACATCATAAGTATCAAACTAACAATATGTAGATAACTTTTTACTGTTTCAACTAAGTTAAAAGATTTTAAAAGCTACTGATGATTTCATTGAAATAGTAATTACTAAATTTGTTTAAATTCCTTTTTTCTTGTTCAACTAATATTAAGCTTTTTATTTTTTCAAATACTCCAAGGGCGCTTAAAAATTTGAGTATGGGGGCGCCTGGGTGGCTCAGTTGGTTAAGCGACTGCCTTCGGGTCAGGTCATGATCCCGGGATGGAGTCCCACATTGGGCTCCCTGCTCAGCAGGAAGCCTGCTTCTCCCTCTCTCACTCCCCCTGCTTGTGTTCCCTCTCTGGCTGTGTTTCTCTCTGTCAAATAAATAAAATCTTTAAAAAAAAAAATTGAGTATGTTAGGCTGAGAGAAAAACATTAAATTCCAATCATATTTACATCCTTTTTTCCCCTTTTATCTTTTCACATCCTTTTTTGAATATATAACAGAATTAGAGCTTAACAACAAAAGAATAACAAAGTCTGAATTATGTTTAAATTAAAACTATACAGAACAGTTACTATGTTTTAAAAAGCGTATCAGAATTGCTTATTTTATTTGAACATAATTTTATGTTTTTCATAATCTTAAGCATAATGTGGGAGTAAATAACAAAATCTGTTTATTGAGAAGTTTATAAATTTCTTAAATTAAAGATAAAACCCAAACAGAGAATGTTATCTTTGGAAATGAATGAGAGCTATCACTTCATGTAAGACTTTTGTGAATCCTATTCATATGAATAAAGTGGTATTCAGAGGAAAATGTTTAGTCTTAAAGGCCTATAGAAGAAGGTAAAAAAAGGAAAACAATTGAACAGGTGGTCTGAATGGAATATTTACATTGTACTTTGGGATCGTAGGTTTTCTTTAATTCATACCTGTACTTGATGTACTTCTCCTTATGATAGTATTGATTATAAACACAGCTGTAAATTGCCACAGTGCTTTATCTGTTTTAATATTAAGAATCAAGAATTTTTGTGTAGTAACTAACTTCCCTTTTAATATTTTCAGCTTTGAATTGGCCAACTTAATGTCTACTCTCATTCAGAATATGCTCCTTTTGATAATAGTAAACTTTTTTTTTTTTTAAAGATTTTATTTATTTGACAGAGAGAAACACAGCCAGGGAGGGAACACAGCAGGGGAAGTGAGAGAAGGAAAAGCAGGCTTCCTGCCGAGCAGGAAGCCCGATGTGGGACTTGATCCCGGGTCTCCAGGATCATGACCTGAGCCGAAGGCAGTTGCTTAACCAACTGAGCCACCCAGGTGCCCCGATAATAGTAAACTTAATGATGGGGTCAGAAAATTCGTGTGGATGAGACAGAATATATTTGCATTGTCAGTAATGATTAGTGATGTTGAACATCTTTTCATGTGCTTATTGGCCATTCGTGTATTTTTTTTTAAGATTTTTTATTTATTTGACAGAGAGAGAGAGAGAGAGAGAGAGAGAGAGGTCAAGCAAGGGGAATGGGAGAGGGAGAAGCAGGCTCCCCCGCTGAGCAGGGAGCCCGATACGGGGCTCTATCCCAAGACACTGGGATCATGACCTGAGCTGAAGACGCCCAACTGACTGAGTCACCCAGGCGCCCTGTGTACATTTTTAAAAAAATATTTTATTTATTTATTTGACAGAGAGAGAGAGATCACAAGTAGGCAGAGAGGCAGGCAGAGAGAGAGAGGAGGAAGCAGGCTCCCTGCTGAGCAGAGAGCCCAACACGGGCCTCGATCCCAGGACCCTGACATCACGACCTGAGCTGAAGGCAGAGGCTTTAACCCACTGAGCCACCCAGGCGCCCGCCCCTGTGTACATTTTTTTTGAGAAATGTCTGTTCAGGTCTTTTGCCCATTTGTTAATTAGGTTTGTTGCTGAGTTGTCGGATTTCTTTCTTTTTTTTTTTTTTAAGATTATAGAGAGGGAACGCAGGCGGGGGGAGTGAGAGAGGGAGAAGCAGGCTTCCCACTGAGCAGGGAGCCCGATGCGGGCCTTGATCCTGGGTCTTCATGACCTGAGCCACAGGCAGTCGCTTAACCAACTCAGCCACCCAGGCTGTTGTAGGATTTCTTTATATATTTTAGATCTCAGTTACTTATTAGACAAATGATCTCATCAATTGCCTTTTCACACTGTGGGTAGTGTCATTTGCACAAAACATTTTTAAATTTTCATTAAGACTAATTTATCTGTTACTTTCTTTTGTTGCCTGTGCCTTTGGTGTCATAACGAAGAAGCCATTCACAAACCTAATTATTTTGTTAAACTAACTAATGTAGACTACTGCATTTCTTATTAACTTTTAAAATATTACATAAGTAGAGATTTTGTCTTTTTGGAAAGCAATAGCAGGTTTTGAGAAAAATGTCATGGGTTACCAAGAGGAAGGGCATGTTTAGAAGGGATGATAGGTATACTTGTTAGAATGTGAGCAACAGGTGTCAGTAACGACCCCATCAGAGTGAGAAAAATCCCTGAAAGTCCCGCTATGTTCAAAAAGACACTGAAAAATTTCAAGAGTTGTTAAGGGTTCTTAGAGCATATTAAGGTTCACATTGAGAGTCAGAGAAGTTGGATATAGAAGTGATGACTCAGAAGCCAGCTGGCTTATTTATGTAACCATTTGGCAACTTTTAAGAAGGAATGGAAGGAGCAGAAAAACTAGAGGCCAGCCAATAGGGGAAGAGAATAAATATTAAAGACCTAGAAGGCATTGTTCTACTATCTCTTTGGTTTTGAGAGTAATTGTCTTTTAGCTTCCGTAACAGTGAAGTTTGAGGAAGATATAAAACCAAAAAAGGAAAACAAAAAACCCATTGAAATGTGTATTAGAAAAAATGAGATTATAGAGCTTTGTACAATTTATAGAAAAGATTAAAGCTATTAAAAGCTGGTTGCATATAGAAGGCACCTTTCACTGCATCTTTGTATTCTTCTTAGTTTGACTTCTCCAGAAGCCTTAAGAAATACAGTTTTCCTGTGGCACCTGGGTGCCTTAGTTAAGTGTCTACCTTCATCTCAGGGTCCTTGGGATCAAGTCCTGCTCATCAGGGAGTTTGCTTCTCCCTCTCTTTGCCCATCCCTCTATGTCATGCTCGAGACTCACTCTAATAAATAAATAAAATCTTAAAAAAAAAAAAAGGAAATACAGATATCTTGATGAATGGCTATCCTTAGAGGGTCCTTGACTCTCTAAGTGTATCTAGTACAGTAAGAATCAGATTAACAAAATCTCAGAAATTTCAACTTTTGAACAAAGAAGGACAGTGGTAGGAAGACCTGACTATGGAAACATTGAGAAATAATTATAACTAAAAGCTATCCTTCCTGGGGCGCCTGCATGGCTCAGTCTTAGTTAAGCATCTGCCTTCGGCTCAGGTCGTGATCCAAGAGTCCTAGGATTGATCCCTGCTTTGGACTTCCTGCTCAGGCTTCTCCCTCTCCTGCTCCCCCTGCTTGTGTTCTTTCTCTCACTGTGTGTCTATCAAAGAAATAAATAAGGTCTTAAAAAAAAAAAAAGTCTGTCCTTCCTAATATAACTTGAACTATAACAGTGTGAATTAATGTTTGTTGTGTACTCATCAAATTATAGTATTTGAGGATAATATCTTGGTGATAGATTATAGGCTAGAATTGTCAGAGCATTTCTCAGTTCACTGTATTTATTATTACAAAGCACTATAAGATAAATATCATTCCAATTTTATATATTGGGAGGGTTGAGTGGGAAATACAAAATGATTTGCTTCAGGACCTTAGGTAGGATTGGTAAGGGATCAAGTCCATATCCCTAGATCTTAACCCTTGGCACTCTTTCTTGCTTTCTCATAATTCACCGTAGTACTTTATTACAGGTTTAGTTTAAACAAACTCTGCTTTCATAAATACTTTTAGGAATACAACCACCACTTAACATTCTTTTTATGGAATAGTAAAAACAGTCATCTGAAACAACTTAAATTTGCAAACTTGGGGCTTTATAAAAATCCAGCTACACAATATTTAGGCTTTTGGTTCTTAAATGTAGAGCCACACATCTAAATCTGGAATTCAAGAAATTAGTGGAGGAGGAGGTAGTCTTAACAGAGATTGAGAGTGAAGATTCTATCCCGTGTGAAGAATGAGTGGAATGGGGAGTCTGGCTAGGGATGTTTTAGATTAAAAGTAGGAGAAGAGGGACGCCTGGGTGGCTCAGTTGGTTAAGCGACTGCCTTCGGCTCAGGTCATGATCCCGGAGACCCTGGATCGAGTCCCACATCGGGCTCCCTGCTCGGCGGGAAGCCTGCTTCTCCCTCTCTCACTCCCCCTGCTTGTGTTCCCTCTCTGGCTGTGTTTCTCACTGTCAAATAAATAAAAATCTTTAAAAAAAAAAAAAAAAAAAAAAAAAGTAGGAGAAGAAATCCGAAACTAAATAAATTTGGGGGTGATGAAGAGAGAAAAGTAGTAGAGATGTAGAAAGTATGGGAGGTGTGATGAATATGGACATTGGAACCACAGAGCCAGCAGTGCCCAGATTATAGAATACCTTTGCTACTTGGGAATTCAGTGAACCAGGCACTGAACTCTCCTTTATAGGCAGACCAGTGCTTTCAGTCCAGTAGCCTGGAGGAGCTGGTACTGGGCTGTTAGGCTGTGTAGGGAAAAGCTAAACAAGGAGGAGTATGTAGTTAATATTGTAGGAAAGCAAGTAGCAGATCTAGGTATATTGTGAAAGCCATTCTGTCATATGAGTTCATCATTGTCTAGCTGAAAGGTGAAAAACCATAGCATTTAAGTGTTGAACCAAATAGAAAGAATACAGAAATAGTGGTCAATTTAGGCAGTGTTTTCCTGTTCCATATAATGTCATTGCTCAGAAATGAGAAAAGTATCAATGGTTCTCATCTTGGCTGCCATTAGAACCTTCCAATGCCTGGGTCCCATTCTTCAGAGATTTGCATTTAATTGCTTGTGATGGGGCCCAAGGTAATTCCAGTGTTGAGAAGAAAGCTGTGGAACAGGAAATACCCACTCCCTAAATGACACTTCTTAGGTTTTCTTTGCTGGGAGTACTTTTAGACTCATACAGACTTCATGAATTGGGCCATTTCTTAATTTAGGAAAGGTGGCTCTGAGAAATCACTTACATCTTATGTCTACAGAAAACTTAATAACTTCTTACTGGCAATATACTTCTGTATCACAGTCTGTATTCAAACTATTTTTACAGTTTCGCTAATGTATACTGATTTATGTTGATTATAGAACCAAATCCTATCCTGGCAGGTATAAGAGTAAGAGCATATTGGTTGCACGTGCTTTTGGTGTCAGTATAATCAATTCTTCCTGGATTTACAGCTGCAGTACATTGTTTTCAAATTTTGAATGGCAAGGTTTTCATTCTTCCATATAACAGTATAGTGTCCAAATCATAAGTAAGTCCTCAAATCTTTGGTGGATGAAAATAGCCTTAAATGAAATTTTCCACAAGTGTCACTTTGTGGCTGTTTGCATGGTGCTTTAGTTGCTAAACAGATGAAATTTGTTCTCACTGATACCTTTAACATTTTTGTACAGTTCAGCACAACTTTATTTTACCAGTACAAACTTTAACTAAAAAAGAGTCAAATACTCTCTTGTTGCATCTTTAAAGAGCAGACTCTGAGGAGGTTTATTTTGAGGAAGTGTGTGGAATCTTTTCTCAGTATTCCAGCTGTCGTTTATCATGAATTAAATGTTCTGTAAAGATTGTATTTATTTATTTTAGAGAGAGTGAGAGAGGGCCTGCCCATGAACAAGGGGAGGGGCAAAGGGAGAGGAGAAGGGACAAGCAGACTCCCTGCTGAGTGATAGGCCCTAGAGGCTGGCTCCATCCTGGAGTCAGAGATCAGGACCATAGAGGAAGTTAGAAGCCCCATGAATTATATATTTAAGATTGGATTCCTAAGCTGGAAAAGTCCTTGGTTAGGATACCATGACAGGGAATTAGGTTTTAAAAATTAGTTCAGTACCATATTGAATATAGAATTTATTGCCTTTTCTTAGCAAACGATTTCTTTTTCTGGTCTGACTATTCTCTGAACATAACCCACAAATAAGCTTTCTGTAGAGTTGTGGTGGTTAGTCTCTGGGTAACTGATTTTATATGATAAGATATTTAAAGAAATGTAATATGAGGGGCACCTGGGTGACTCAGTTGGTTAAGCGACTGCCTTCGGCTCAGGTCATGATCCCGGAGAACCGGGATTGAGCCCCACATCGGATTGTCTGCTCCGCGGGAACCTGCTTCTCCCTCTCTCACTCCCCTTGCTTGTGTTCCCTCTCTGGCTGTGTTTCTGTCTGTCAAATAAATAAAATAAAATCTTAAAAAAAACAACACAGAAATGTAATATGAGAAATTAAGTTCATTTTTTGGTGCTAATTCAATTCACAGAGTATGTTCTGAAATCAGTTTATTTGTGAAAATTGTCTCATTCTAGACTTCTGTTTATTATGGTAATTATTTCTAGTATTAGGTTGATCAGTAGTCTGGCATAACAGGTACAGCTATTGAGATAGGTGATGAAAGTAAAGTACACTTCAGTTTGTGTGGGGTAATGCTCATTAAATATCTCTTTGCTGGGAGGTGTGTATGGGGGGGAGAGTAAGAGTAATTGGATGGTCCAAATGCAGAATGAAACACTTTAATTAGACTTAATGAATAGTTGAATTGCCTAAAACATTCACTTAAAAATGTCCAAAAGCCACAATTAAATAAGAGTAGTATTTGTGTTAGATAACATTTAAAATATAACCCTTTTAATTTTCTGACAATCATGTCTCTGTGTTGAAAAGAGATTCCATTCAGAAGTTAATACTCTCTGCTGGAGTACTTCTGAAGAGGCCTGGAGTACAACCCAACAGTTCAACAGTGATAGAGTCCCTGCAAGATTTTCTCTATTGGTTTAAATTTAAAAAGAGATCGATCCTATAGCCTTCCCATCTTTTCTGAGGTAGAGAGCTCCACCTCCACATCCAAGGTATAAACCACAGGAAAAAATTCTCAGTTTGCTACTGAATGAAGGCTGCATTATAGAGAGTGAAGTTTCTTTATAAAAATACAGACCAGGGTCACCTGGGAGGCTCAGTCAATTGAGCGGTTGAGCCTCTGTCTCTTGATTTTGGCTCTTATGATCTCAGGGTCATGGGATCAAGTTCTGCCTCAGGCTCTGTGCTCAATGGGCAGTCTGCTTGGGATTCTCTCTCCCTCTGCCCGTGTCCTTCCCCACCCCACCTACGCTCACTCTTTCCCTCTAAAATAAATGACTCCTTAACCAAAAATTCCAGGTTATGAAACCCAGTCTACTTCTTTATTAATTATGAGAACTTGGATAAATTAAACCTCCCTCCGAATGAAATTTTTCGGTTTTCTTATCCTAAACAAGATATGTTTATACTATAATCTGTTAACCATGCTCATCACACCAAGTGCATTCCTTCATCCCTATCACCTGTGTTACCCATTCTCCCTCCCTCTGGTAACCATGAGTTTGTTCTCTAGAGTTGAATTAATTCAGGAAATGAATTATTTGTCTTCTCTGGCCATCACATTTTAATGTCATGTTTGTGGGACTTTTTCTGAACACTTTAAAATCATGTCATAACTGTTCATTAGTTCTGAAAACCAGAGCTTGCTACGTAGGCACTTATATCACTAGATATTATTGTCTTGTATTATTAAAAGATTTAATTATTAGTTTGACTATCACTGTATTTATTATGTATTATATGTCTGATATATCCCTGCAGAATTGTTAAAACAAAAACAAAACACACAACAATTTACACCTTAGGCGAAGCTGGTACTTAGAGTAGTTTAGAAATTCCACAATAGCCACTCAGTAAGCCATGGTAATGACCTTAATGTTACCCAGAAACACAGTAAGATTCATCTGTGAACTTTTTAAGAAATCATTCAGCATTGTTAACTTTTAGGCAAACATTATAAGTACACAAAATGGAAAAAATCTATTTAGTAGGGACATCTATTATTTGTTTTGAGAAGCAGTCCTCATTGCATTATGATGTATTTAGAGAAAAGTGCACAGCTTCTGGTTTATGCATGATTCATTTCATTTTGTGAAGTGTATTATTGCCTCTGGTTCTTCTTTACCATCTTCTCCTCTTTTTGCTGTTTGTTTGGTGCTCTATAGAATCCTGGGCAAAAGAAGTAAAAGATTGGGGCGCCTGGGTGGCTCAGTTGGTTGGGCGACTGCCTTCGGCTTAGGTCATGATCCTGGAGACGCGGGATCGAGCCCCGCATCGGGCTCCCTGCTCAGCGGGAGGCCTGTTTCTCCCTCTCTCACTCCCCCTGCTTGTGTTCCCTCTCTGGCTGTGTTTTTCTCTGTCAAATAAAAAAATAAAAATAAAATCTTTAAAAAAAAAAAAAAAAGAAAAGATGACATCTGATCCATTGCTGTTAAGTCTTTGAATAGAATTAATTCCTTTTTTTTTTAAGATTTATTTTTATTTTTATTTTATTATTTTATTTTATCTTTTTATTTTAAAGGTTTTATTTATTTATTTGACAGAGAGAAACACAGCGAGAGAGGGAACATAAGCAGGGTGAGTGAGAGAGGGAGAAGCAGGCCTCCCGCCGAGCAGGGAGCCTGATATGGGGCCGGATCCCGGGTCTCTGAGATCATGGCCTGAGCTGAAGGCAGTCGTTTAACCAATTGAGCCACCCAGGTGCCCCTAAGATTTTATTTATTTATTTGACAGAGAGAGAGATCACAAATAGAGAAGCAGGCAGAGAAAGGGGGGGGGGCAGGCTCCCCGCTGAGCAGAGAGCCCAATGTAGGGCTCGATCCCAGGACCCTGAGACCATGACCTGAGCCGAAGGGAGAGGCTTAACTTTTTGAGCCACCCAGCACCCAGAATTAATTCTTTTAATAGAATTCAGGATGAAAAAATTTGAAAATCATACCTGAAATGATAACAAGATATTTCTATAAAGTTTGTTTTTGCCCTTATTGTAAATCAGTATCATAAAACATTTATTTCAAGAGTGGAAATAAATTTCGTAAATAAATCAAAAGCAAAGCAAGAATTATTGTGCTTTAAGACCATAATGGGAGAATTGGGGTGGAGGAGAGATGGTACACTATTAGTATTTGGGTAGATTAATTGTATTTTGTTTTACCTGAAGCTTTATTCAGATTTATCTCATCATGAGCTGTGCTTTGGATTAGATGACTTTGATTTATAATACACATATTTTTAATTTATTAGATGAGGCATTAGATGTCATTAGATGTCATTGTGAATGAACGATTCTATGGAACTAGTAATAAGACAGATGTCATGAAAATCTGTCTGGAGAGATTTTACTGGATTTTTAGGAGAATTAAAAATAGTAAGAAATTAAATTTTTGCAGGAAAATGCTTGTACTATATTCCCAGTGTTTTGGCTATAAGACAGTGTTGAAGTGATCTAAATAAGGTGGAGGAGTCCCTCTGCCCCCTCACTCTCTGGAAATTTAGGTAACTTATTTTCCTAGAAATCTTTCAGGTGGATCTTAGTAGCTTTCTTACATTCTTTATATCTCAGAAGGCTTGAAGCTCTCATGCGCTTCTTGTTTCTCTCAGTCCCCTCCTTTCTCCCTACGGGGAACCATTATCTTGAATATGAGTTAATAAGTATTTTGTTTCACCACTTATGCTGGTTTTCTTTTTTTTTTATTTTTTATTTTTTAAGATTTTATTTATTTGACAGAGTGAAACACAGCCAGAGAGGGAACACAAGCAGGGGGAGTGAGAGAGGGAGAAGCAGGCTTCCCACCGAGCAGGGAGCCCGATGTGGGACTCGATCCCGGGTCTCCAGGATCATGACCTGAGCCGAAGGCAGTCGCCCAACCAACTGAGCCACCCAGGCGCCCCTTGTGCTGGTTTTCTTATACTTCTGTTGATGTCAGCTGATTGAAGTTCATGTTCTGAATTAGCCATTATATATGTGACCTTGGGCAGGTTACTTTTTGTTCTCTGAACCTGTTTTCTTCTTCTTCTTCTTCTTCTTCTTCTTCTTCTTCTTCTTCTTCTTCTTCTTCTTCTTTTTTCTTTTTAAAGATTGTATTTATTTGACAACGAGAAACACAGCTAGAGAGGGAACACAAGCGGGGAAGTGAGAAAGGGAGAAGCAGGCTACCCGCCAAGCAGGGCGCCCGATGTGGGGCTCGATCCTGGGTCTCCAGGATCATGACCTGAGCCGAAGGCAGTTGCTTGACCAACTGAGCCACCCAGGCGCCCCTCTTCTTTTTTTTTAAGATTTCATTTTTTTTTTTATTTGGCTGTGAGAGTGAGCACAAGTGGGGGAGCAGCAGGCAGAGAGAGGAAGAGGCAGGCTCCCTGCTGAGCAAGAACCCTGATGTGGGGCTTGATCCCAGGACACTGGGATCATGACCTGAGCCAAAGGCAGATGCTTAACCAACTGAGCCACCTAGGCACCCCTCTTCTTAATATTTTTAAAGTAAACTCTGCCCCCCAATGTGGGGCTGGAACGCATGACCGTGTTATAGAGAGAGTAGCATGCTCTACCTATTGAACCAGCTAGGTACCTCTGTTTTCTCATTTTTATTTTTTTTATTTTTTATTTTTTTAAAGATTTTATTTATTTATTTGACAGGGAGAAACACAGCTAGAGAGGGAACACAAGCAGGGGGAGAGAGAGAGGGAGAAGCAGGCTTCCCGCCGAGCAGGGAGCCCGATGCGGGGCTCCATCCCGGGTCTCCGGGATCATGACCTGAGCTGAAGGCAGTCGCCTAACCAACTGAGCCACCCAGGCACCCCTGTTTTCTCATTTTTAAAATGATTTACTGTCTCAGTTGGTAAAGCATCTGGCTTTTAATTTTTTAAGTTTTTTATTTGAGCATCTGACTCTTGATCTCAGGGTCATGAATTTAAGCCCCGTGTTGGGTGTGGATTCTACTTAAAAAAAAAAATTATTTACCTCATAGAGGTTGTGTATAAATTAAAGTACTGTGACTGGTAGTGAACAGATTCTCAGTAAAGGGAGTTTAGATCCCACCTTTCAGAAATTGCATCTTTGTATTTTAAAGATTCATTTCCTATTGCAAGTATGTTTGTTTCAAAGTGTTTTTTGATATTTGATCTTGTATCCTGGGTGATCTCATCCACTGTTGCTGCAAGAACTGTTTGTTGGTTTTATGCTGCTGATTCTTAGCTCCCTCTCTGTAGATGACTATGCTCTGTACATATGTAATTGCTGTCATTATTACCTAAGGGTTTGAATTTATCACTTTTTCATCCAAAGCAGAGAAAACAGCTAATGAAAAGAAAGGCATTAAATGAAATAACCTTGATATGTTTGAGGGAAATAAATACAGACTTATGTGGCTGAAAAGTAATGGGATATGAGATGAGGTCCAAGAGGTGACCAGGGGCTCAATCATTTTTCTTTTTATAAGTATCCTTATGTAGCCACCCTCAAACCTTGGAGTGTCTGCTTGCTTACCTCCTGGATAGTTGTGAAGAAGGCCCTGCTGTTTCAGGATGCTAATTATCTCCCAGATCTGTCGCTTTTGTCTAGATTCATTGTGATCCACTGAATTCTTTCCCCTTTTTTAAAAGATTTTATTTGAGAGAGAGAACTTAGAGCATGAGTGGGCATGGAAGGGGAGGAGCAGAGGGAGATGGAGATGCTCATTCTCTACTGAGCCTGGAGCCCCACATGGGGCTCAGTCCCACCCTGGGATCATGACCTGAGCTGAAGGCAGATGCTTAATTGGGCCACCCATGTGTTCTGTGGTAGACCAGATTCTTTATCATCGTGTATGTAGACTATGACTATTATAGTAGCTCCCTGACTGTATGCATGACACAGATCTCTTTTCCAAGAGTAGTTATTGTTGTCACAGTTCTTTTTATTTAACAAATTCAGTGATATTACTGCCTTGTTTAACATCTCCTGGGGTTTCTTTCAAGGTAAAATCCTTACTTATTTTTTACATATCATTTTTGTCTGGTCCCATTCTAATTCTGTGGCCTTATTCCTCATCTGCCACTCTGCTCTTCTATTACTGACCTGTTTCAGGGCTTAGCAGATAAGCCCTGCTTTTCCAGGTCTTCATGCTGCTGTTACACGTGTTGTCATGCCTATATATGGTACATAATGGTGCCCCTCTCCTCATGTGGCTGGCTCCCCTCATCCATCCATCCATGGTCGAACTGTTACCTGTGGATGCTGTCTGGAGATTTCTCTGAGGAAGAATTAATCCATTTCTGCTTTGCTTCTTGATGTAGTTTTCACACTTCTTATAATAGCTTCTGTATTCTCTTACTGTTGAGTTAGGTAAATTGTAAATTCCTTAAATATAGAAACAGTGTCTTTTTCAACTTTAGGATTCCAGTTGATGCTGAATAAAAAAGTTGATGAATTGTTACATTTTAAGTAATGTATGTTTTGAACAGTTATTTCATTCGAATTTGAGTGAAAAGCTTTTATGTGTCTAATGTTTTACATTGCTGATACGACTAATTTGGATCCTCAGAGGAAAGGAAATCTAAAGTAGTTTTGCTTTGTGGCCTTGTTATTTTTAGTAGGAGACAAGAACAGAGATCCTTTCATTCAAGGATGCTTCCAAAAGAAAACCAGGGTATGTATTGGCAAGTCCAAAATAAGCATAAACTCTTAGGACAATGCGGTGATAACTGCTTTCACCTCCAGGTCTACTGGAAAGTGTTTTTTTTTTCCAAAATAGACCTGACCTAATTGAGTGGAAGCTTGCTAGCCTAATTAGCCTCCTGTTTTTGCTTGTCTTTGTTTTGTATTGTCAGGAGCACTTGGCGTATTGGTTGGAGTAGAGGTAGAACCATGTGATTCCTAAAAGAGCTTTATCATAAGCTGGGTGGGAAAGCTTTCAGGGAACTGTAACTTATTAGCGGAAATAAGAGAAGACTCCAAGTGTTGTGGTAAGACAGAAATTTCCACTGATTACTGGGAGCAGGAAGGCTTTTGGTGGGTGACTCAGCTGTTTTCTAAACCTGTCTCATGTGATTGAGTGTGCATGGTGTCTATTTATTCTCTGCAGAGTAAGTACTAGGGGAGTCACATTACACAGCAGGCATAATGTTTATTTAACCAGCTTTGTGATGATCTAAAAATAGCTTGCAGGGGATTTTTGTTTTCTCATTGCATTTAGCATCCTAAGAGAAAAATCATAATGAAGGCCCATTGGTGAGGGCTTTTCTTTATAGATAACTTTAAATAGTTGGCCAGTTTTTGTGTTTTGTTTTTTGTTGTTGTTGTTTTTTTTTCATTTCTTTCAATGTGGAGATGAATGCTTTGGTTAAAGGATACATAAAAGGCTAGGAAAATAAGAAAGTCTTCTAATTATCCAGAAAATAATTCTGTACACTTATGGTTTAGCTTTTATTCCAGACAGATAGACATTTGGGTGCTTCAAGTATTTATGTACTAAATTTTACACAGGAACTTTGTTTCCTTTTTGTGAGGTTATAGCAAATATCTTTTTAAAATGGAAATGTTAGTGTGGTGTATACATTTGCTGGATTTTATGTTAATATTAAATTATGATAATATTTTTATCTTGATGTTCTTGTTTTACTTACCCTGTACTCAAGATTTGTGCCATCATGTACCGTAATTGGGTCTCTCAGTGTGTCAGAATGTTATTATTACCCTGTGTACCTATTTATGTGCTTGGCTTTGAAGGAGAGAGCACTTGGAAGTCTCAGTGTATCTAATAATCATAATCTGTTAATTTGTCAGGGAAGCAGTCACTATGATTTATTCTTTTTTATATCTGAGTGTTCTTGCTCTTTGAGGTGTAGTTTATGCGGCATATGAACTTGTGTGTCTGAGATTATTTCCCAAAGGAAAGGGAAACTGGATTTATTAAGAAGAAATAAATGCCAGCATTCTATTTACAGTAATGTTTAACTGAGTGGGGATATTTGATAAGTCTGTTAGCCTGTAAAATTACATTACTTATGATGATTGATGTTCTGTATAAGGTGGGGAATACTTTTCCATGGTTGATGAAAAAATAACTCTTGCGTTAAACAATTATTACACTGCATTTGCTTCATTCTGTGTTTCAAAAACTGAAGCAAACATGGGAAGAGTTAAGTTTTTATTTTCAATATTAGACCATTGGAATATTTACTTGTATTTCTATTTTGGCATCTTTTTACATGTGCTGTCATTAGGAATTTAATATACCTGGAATGGTATATTAGAGTATAGACCTTCTAGAGGTGTGTGGGTGGCTCAGCCAGATAAGCATCTGCCTTCAGCTCCAGGTCATGGTTCCAGGGTCTTGGGATCAAGCCCTGCATCCGGCTCCGTGCTCAATAGGGAGCCTGCTTCTGCCTCTCCCTCTGCCCCTGACTTGTGCTCACTCTCTCACTCTCTATCTCAAAGAAATAAAATCTTAAAAAAAAAAAAAAAAAAGAAGAATATGGACCTTCTAATATACTGCATATAAATGGAGCCTGACTTGAACACCATTTGAAGATAATTCCAGCAATTTCACTGGCTCTATGGGTTTGATCTCATACATGCCCTCATCCCAACAGATACATAACAAGCTGGTCATTTCTCAGTGTTAAAATTATCTGTGCTTGAAACCTAAGGACCAGCCATGATGCTTGGGCATGTTGCCAAGAACAAATAAAAAAATGATTTCAAGCAGACTCAGCTGTTCCACATGAGATAAATTCCGATTTAGCGAAAGAGAAAGTAGTTCTCCAGTTCCTGACACATTGGCAGTTGCAACAGGTTCTCCACTGAACCCTGAATGACGCACAGACACAGTGTTCTCTGCAGTGGAGGATTATTTCTACTTCCTCTAGTCAACTTGGGTCTTGATGTCCAGGGAAAGGGAGCTGTTTTTGTTTTCTAGTAATATCTCACACTTTGTGAGATAGGAAAATATGTATTTTTGTTGGGTCTGATTCTCCTTTTAGTCTCCTGTCTTGGAAATAAAAGATAAGAATGTGGTTTTTCCCTTCATTGAAATAGAGGGAAAGGCATTGTGTTTTGTGCAGACTGCTAAATGATTTTAGATCTCTTAGATGATTTTGTATAGCTAGCTATCATTGATGAGTTTCAAGTTGATTACAGTGCTATATCAAGTCATCAGTAGTTTAAGCAGGTCTGCTTTACCAAGTACTGCTTAAAATGCAAGAAGTTATAAGCAAGTATATGTGAGTATGAATGTACAAATATATATGATTTTGACAACTAATTGATGAAGTTGAATAAATTTTGTTGAAACAGTGTTCTTTGTGATCAGACTTTGAGCTAGAGTACTGTTGATACTTTAACAGAGGTTCATACTTAAAAATGTATTGATACATAAAATTTTCACAGTTGTGAGATAAACATAAAATTTATGATCTTACCTATTTTTAAATGTAAAGTTCAGTGGTATTAAGTATGGTGATGTTTTTGGCCATCTCTCTCCAGAATCCATTTTATCTTGTATACTGAAATTCTGCATCCATTAAATAACTCCCCATTGCTCCTTCCTAGCTGTATCTGGCAATAGCTATTCCATTTTTTGTCTGTAGATTTAACTAATTTATATATTTCATAAGTGGAATCAGACAGAGTTTTGTCTTTTTGTAACTGCCTTGTTTCACTTAGCATAATGAATGTCCTCAAGGTTCATTCATTTTGCATGTGTCAGGTTTTCCTTACCTTTTGTGACTGTATAATATTTCTTTGTGTGTATATACCACATTTAGTTTATTCATTCACATGTTGGTGGACCTGGTCACCTCCACTTTTTGGCTATTGTGAGTAATGCTACTGTGAACCTGAATCTAAAAATAGTCCTTTGAGAACCTTGCTTTCAAGTCTTTGAGTATATATCCAGAAAAGTAGAATTCCAGGACTATATTGGGGAACTGTCAAATTGTTTTCATAGTGGCTACAGCATTTTACATTGCCACCCAAAGTGCACAAGGGCTCCAGTGTTCTGTACTTCTTCACCAACAGGTGCTATTTTCTGTTTTGTTTCTTTTTTTTCCCAGTAGTTATCCTAATGGGTTTGATTTGTTATATCATTGTAATTTTGATTTGCATTTCCCTAGTGGTTAGTGATGTTGAACATCTTTTCATGTGAATATTGGCCATTTGTGTACTTTCTTTGGAGAAGTATCTATTCAAATGTGTTTCCTACTTTTTAGTGTAGTTGTTTGTTTTGTTGTTGTTGTTGTTGTTGAATTGTGAGATTTCCTTATATATTCTGTATCTTAACCCCCTTATTAGATATGTGCTTTACAAATAATTTCTCCAATTTTGTGTTTCTTTTTTACTTGGTTGATTGTGTTCCTTGATTTCCAGAAGTTTTTGTTTTTTGTTTTTTAATTGAAGTGTAGTTGACATATAGTGTTACATTATTTTCAGGTGTACAACATAGTGATTTGATGATTCTGTACATAACGCCATGCTCACCATAAGTGTAGTTACCATCTGTTACCATACAAAGTATATACATACAAAGGGAGTCCCAACATGGTACTCAATCCCAGGTAGCTATCATGACCTGAGCCAAAGGCGGACGATTAAAGGACTGAGCCACCCAGGGCCCTCCCCCCCCCCCAGTATATTTTCTTAAAAGATTTTTATACTTTTAGTTCTTTGGTTTGATCTTTGATTCATTTCAGGTTCATTTTTATATATAGTGTTAGGTAAGGGTCCAGCTTCATTCTTTTACATGTGGTTATCCAGTTTTCTTTTTTTAAACATTTTGTTTATGTATTTTACAGACAGTGAGAGAGGGAATACAAACAGGGAGAGTGGGAGAGAGAGCAGCAGAGGAAAAGGGAGAAGCAGGCTCCCTGCTCAATGTCGGGTTCGATCCCAGGATCCTGGGATCATGACCTGAGCCAAAGGCAGATGCTTAATATCTGAGCCACCCAGGCGCCCCATCCCATTTTTTTTTTTAATGTCATTTACTGAAAGACTGTTGTTTCCTTTCCCCATTGAATAGTCTTGGCACCCTTGTTCAAAGTCACTTGACAGTACATGTGAGGGTTTATTTCTGAACTGTCTGTTCTCTTTCATTTGTTCTGTATGTCTGTCTTTATGTGGGAACCATATTATTTTGATTTCTATAGACTTGTATCAAGTTTTGAAATGAGAAAGTGTGAGACTTCCAACTTTGTTCTCTTTTCCAGGATAGTTATAGCTATTTAGGGTTCCTTGAGATTCCTTATGAATTTTAGGATGGGTTTTTCAATAACTGCACAGCGTTTTGATGGGATTTTGATAGGGATTATGTTAAATCTATAAAATTCTTTGGATAATATTGACTTCTTTATACTATGAAGTCTTCTAGTCCATGAACATGGAATCTCTGTGTTTTATTTCATTTCATTCATTAGTGTTTGTAGTTTTCAGTTTACAAGTCTTTAATGTCCTTGGTTAAGTTTAATTCTGTGTATTGTGTTCTTTTTGATGCTTTTGTGAATGAATTGTTTTCTTAACTTCCTCTTCAGGTTGTTTATTGTTAAAGTATAGAAGCACAACTGATTTTTAGTGTGTTCATTATGCTGCAATATTGATCAATTTGCTTAGTAGTTCTAACAGTGTTTTGTGAATCTTTATGGTATTCTATTTCATGTCTGTGAGCAGAGATAATTTTACTTATTCTTTTCTAATTTGGATACCTTGCATTTCTTTCTCTTGTTTGATTACTCTAGCTAGAATATCCAGTACTATGTTGAATATCTGTGATGAAAGTAGGCATCTTTGTTTTACTCTTTTGTGTGTATGTGTGTGTCTTAGTCTTGATCTTAAAGGAAAAGCTTTCGGTCTTTAACCATTGAGTATGATGCCAGGTGTGGGCTTTTCATGTATAGTCTTTATTATATTGAGGTGGTTGCCTTCTGTTTCTTGTTTGTTGAATGTTTTTATCATGAAAGTGTGTTGATGTTCGTCAAGTGCTTTACCTGCATCTGCTGAAATGATCATGTACTTCCCCACACCCTTCTTTCTCTTAGTGTGGTGCATTATATTGACTGGTTTTTGTATGTTGAACCATCCTTGCATTCCAGGAATAAATCCCAGTTGGTCACGGTGGTATATTTCCTTTCATGTGCTGTTGAATTTTGTTTGCTAATATTCTTTTTTTTTTTTTTTTTTTTTTTTACATTTTATTTATTTATTTGACAGAGAGAGAGGTCACAGGCAGGCAGAGAGAGAAGAGGAAGCAGGCTCCCCACTGAGCAGAGAGCCTGATGCGGGCCTCGATCCCAGGACCCTGAGATCATGACCTGAGCCGAAAGCAGAGGCTTTAACCCACTGAGCCACCCAGGCGCCCTGTTTGCTAGCATAAGTATTTATCAGGGTTACTGGTCTATACTTTCTATTTTTTATATATATTTTTTTAATTAGGCTTCATGCCCAAATGACTGAGCCACCTCAGTTCCTCCCAAACTGATCTTTTTAAAATTTTTATATATATAATAACTTACTTTATTTTTTTCAGTGTTCCAAGATTCGTTGTTTATGACCCACACCCAGTGCTCCAGGCAATACGTGCTCTCCTTAATACCTACCCCAAGGCTCACCTATCCCTCCACACCCTCCCTTCCAAAACGCTCATTTTGTTTCTCAGAGTTCAAAGTCTGTCATGCTTCATCTGCCTCTCTGATTTACCCTGGTTCACATTTCCTTTCCTTCTCCTGCTGTCCTCCATGTTACTCCTTATGCTCCACAAGTAAATAAAACCATATGATATTTGACTTTCACTGCTTGGCTTATTTCACTCAGCATAATCTCCTAAATCCTGCCCATGTTGCTACAAAAGTTGGGTATTCATCCTTTCTGATAGAGGCATAATATTCATTGTATGTATGGACAGAATCTTCTTTATCCATTTGTCTGTTGAAGGGCACCTTGGCTGTTTCCGCAGTTTGGTGATTGTGGCCATTGCTGCTATGAACATTAGGGTACATATGGCTCTTCTTTTCACTACATCTGTATCTTTGGGTAAATACCCAGTGGTGCAATTGCAAGGTCATATGGTAGCTCTATTTTTAATTTTTTAAGGGATCTCCACACTGTTTTCCAAAGTGGCTACACCAACTTGCATTTCTACCAGTAGTGGAAGAAGGTTCCCCTTTCTCAACAGCCTTTCCAACACTTGTTTCCTGTGCTGAATTTTGGCCATTCTGACTGGTGTAAGGTGGAATCTCAATGTGGTTTTGATTTGAATTTCCCTAGTGATGATGAACATTTTTTTCATGTGTCTGTTATCCATCTGTATGTCTTCTATGGAGAAATGTCTGTTCATGTCTTCTGCCCATTTTTTGATGCAATCATCTTTTTTTGGGTGTTGAGTTTGAGGAGTTCTTCATAGATCTGTTATCAGCCCTTTGTCTATAGTATCTTTTGCGAATATCTTCTCCTATTCCTTGGGTTGCTTCTTTGTTTTGTTGACTGTTTCCTTTGTTGTGCAGAAGCTTTTTATTTTGATGAAATCCCAAAAGTTCATTTGCGCTTTTGTTTCCTTCACCTTTGGAGATGTATCTTGAAAGAAGTTGCTGTATGTTGAAGAGGTTACTGCTTATGTTCTCCTCTAGGATTTTGATAGATTCCTGCCTCACATTGAGGTCTTCCATCCATTTTGAAGAATTAAATCCATTTATATTTAAAGTAATTATTGGCAGGAAAGGATTCACTGTTACCATTTTTTTTTTTTAAGATTTTATTTATTTATTTGACACAGAGAGAGATCACAAGTAGGCAGAGAAGCAGGCAGAGAGAGAGGAGGAAGCAGGCTCCCTGCTGAGCAGAGAGCCTGACATGGGCCTCGATCTCAGGACCCTGAGATCATGACCTGAGCTGAAAGCAGAGGCTTTAACCCATTGAGCCACCCAGGCGCCCACCATTTTATTTTCTTTTGCTTTTGTTTTTAAGGTTCTATTTTTAAGTAATCTCTATACCCAACATGGAACTTGAACCCTGAGATCAAGAGTTGCATGCTCTACCGACTGAGCTAGCCAGGCAACCCATTTTGTTATTTAGTTTATGACTTAAAACTCTCTCTCTTTTTTTTTTTTTAAAGATTTTATTTATTTGACAGAGAGAAACACAGCGCGAGAGGGAACACAAGCAGGGGGAGTGAGAGAGGGAGAAGCAGGCTTCCTGCCGAGCAGGGAGCCCAATGCGGGGCTTGATCCCGGGTCTCCAGGATCATGACCCGAGCGGAAGGCAGTCGCTTAACCAACTGAGCCACCCAGGCACCCCCCCCCCCCTCTTTTTTAAATCATTTTCCTCTTTACTATCTTCCTTTGTGCTTGCTTGAGTTTATGTAGTGGCATGTTTTGAATTCTCAATTCTTTCTTGTGTATATTCTATAGATGTTTTCTTTCTGATTACCATGAGGATGAGGTGTAGCATGTAAGGCTACAGCCATCTGTTTTAAACTGGTAACAGTTTAATTTACAAGTAACTTACAAATACTCCACTTCTTTTCACTTCCACCTCCTCCCTCTTTTATGTTACGGTGTCATAGATTATGTTTTTCTGTGTTGTATATATACTAATGTAGATATAATTAGTTTTATGCTTTTGTTTTTTAAATCCCACAAAATAATAAAATGGAGTTATGAGCTGGAAGTACACTAATACAGGTGTTATATATGCCCATGAATTTAACTTTATTGGAGAACTTTATATTTTCTGTGGCTTCCAGTTACTGCCTAGTATTTCTTTTGTTTCCACTTTCAGGGCTCCCTTTAACATTTCTTGTAGGACCAGTCTTGTGGTAATGAACTCTGTCACCTTTTTTTAATCTGGAATTTTCTCCCTTATTTTTGAAGGACGTTTTTGAGGAACATAGAATTCCCATTTCACGGGGTTTTTCTTTCAATTGTTTGATTATACTTTTTCTCACTTGGAGCTTATTAAGCTTCTTGTGTTTGGTTGCCCTTGTTTTTCTTTGAATTTAGGGCATTTTCAGCCATTATTTTTTCAAATTAGGTCTCTGCCCTTTTCTTTTCTCTCTTCTCCAATAATGCATATGTTGATATTTTTTACTGAGGTCCCTTATATTCTTTAAGCTCTTTCACTTTTCCTCTCCTATTCTTCCTCCTCACCTTCCTTCTCCTATTCCCACTTTTCACACTTGGTAATTTCAAGGATCCTCTATTCAAAGTCATTGGTTCTTCTGTCTATTTAAGTGTGCTGTTGAACCCCTCTAGTGAATTTTAAAAATGGAGTTACTGAGTTTTTCTACTCAAGAATTTCTGTTTGATTCTTTTTTGCAATTCTTTTATGTTCTTATTTGTGCTCTTGTCAAATTTTATTTATTATTTATGGTTCTCTTTTTTTAATACTCTTTTTGATGTTTTGGTTTTGTTTGTATATCGTTTACCTGATTTCCTTAGGTCTCTCTTTTCCTTTATTTTCTTGAGCATATTCACAAGTTTTTTTAAAGTTTTTCTCAAGTAACTCCAAAGTCTGGGTTTCTAGAGATTTACTTTGTTCTTTTCAATGGTCAGTATTTCCTTGTTTATTTGTATGCCTTATAACTGAGCATTTGAAAAACAGCCACACCTCCTAGTATTTGGGGCCTGGCTCCTTACAGGGCCATTACTCATCAATCCAGTGTGAAGGCATAAAGATATTCTTAGGCATTTTCTTTTCCTACATCTTCCCTGGGCTTATCTGTATGGCTTCCCTCCAATTCCACTATATCCATAGCTGCTTTTAAATATTTCAGTTTCCTGAAGTGTCTTACGCCTACTGCTTCTCAAGGCCTTAAATGTTCTGTTTTATTCCCCTTCTTGTAATCTCTTGCACCAGATGCCCGCAGGTCTGAAGTCTCCCTTTGGTTCTTAGGTAGCTCAGCAGGTGCCACTGCTTTCTGTGGGACTCCAGGCTGATACACAACTATGCCACTGTTCCCATCAGTGTCCTCAGTTTGGTGAAGTAGAAACCAGTCTCTTAGGCAGCCCGTAAGTAAGCCAAGTCAGAATGTTGCAGACAAGTTCCATTTTTTTCTCTTCTGTCTCAAGGGAGAAACTGGAAATGGGTGGCTTCCTCCAGAGTCTGCCATGCCAGGGAGGGGTTTGGGCAGGAGGAGGCAAAAACACCACTACATCTCCTATCCTTTTGAATGTAGTTGTATAGAGTTCAGGAGGACAGTTACCACAAGATTGAAGGTTCTCAGAAACCGTGTGGATGGAAAGTTATATTAGGTTCATAGTAAGACACCGGACCTGTGTAAATATGGGAGAGTGAAAACAACTGTTCCACAGCCATCAGGAATGGCAGTTGTGTTTTCTGAGCTTTTTAAGAACAAACTTAATTATAGAGAAATAAAGTAAGTATTTAATATTTTCAGAGCAAGAGGAGGGGGACTTTTAATTTTAATATTAATTTAGGTCAGTGTACCCCAATTTTTTTTTAAGATTTTATTTATTTGACAGAGAGAAACACAGCCAGAGAGGGAACACAAGCAAGGGGAGTGAGAGAGGGAGAAGCAGGCTTCCCGCCGAGCAGGGAGCCCGATGTAGGGCTCAATCCCGGATCTTCTGCATCATGACCTGAGCCGAAGGCAGTCACTTAACCAACTGAGCCACCCAGGTGCCCTTCCCAAATGTTTTTTTTGAGGACCTCTTTATTTTTTTTTTATTTTTATTTTTTGATACACTCAGGTGCCACACCTCAAAAAAGATTTTATTTCTAAATAATCTTTACAACTAAGGTGGGGCTCAAACTTAAAACCCTGAGATCAAGAGTTGCATGCTCTACTGACTGAGCCAGCCAGTTGCCCCTAGGATCTGTTCTTTTTTTTTTTTTTTTTTTTGTTACTAA